>QJPP01003429.1:0-175494 GCA_003996215.1 Jaltomata sinuosa
TCGCCTTTGTGTTCCGAGGATTAGTGATTTGATTCAGTTGATACTTCACGAGGCACATTGTACTAGATACTCCATTCACCCTGGCACAACAAAGATGTATAGTGACTTGAGGCAGCTTTACTGGTGGAGTGGTATGAAGCGGGATATAGCAGAGTTCATATCTCGGTGCTTGAACTGTCAGCAGGTTAAGTTCGAGCACATGAGACATGGTGGTTTGATGCAGCGACTTCCCATTCCTGAGTGGAAGTGGGAAGGGATTACTATGGACTTCGTTGTTGGTTTGCCTCGTACTTCTCATGGGTTTGATTCCATATGGGTGATTGTTGATAGGCTGACTAAGTCCGCACATTTCTTGCCGGTTCAGACTTCTTATAGTGCAGAGAGGTTAGCTCAGATCTACCTTCGGGAGATTGTTCGGTTGCATGGGGTCCCCTTGCTTCTATCATTTCAGACCGCGGGCACTCAGTTACATCTCAGTTTCTGGAGGGCTATTCAGCCAGATTCAGACCCCTTAGATGGCCAGTCTGAGAGGACCATTCAGATTCTGGAGGACATGCTTCGGGCCTGTGTTCTTGACTTTGGAGGTTCTTGGGATCATTTTGTTCCCTTGGCAGAGTTTGCTTATAATAACAGCTTCCATTCGAGTATCGGCATGGCACCTTTTGAGGCTTTGTATGGCAGGCGTTGCAGATCACCGGTAGGTTAGTTTGATGGTTTTAGTGCTGGGCCATAGAGCACAGATTTGCTTCGAGATTCCTTAGACCGAGTCTGAGTGATTCAGGACAGACTTCGGGAAGCTCAGAGCAGGCAGAAAAGTTATGCTGATCGTAGGCTTCGTGCCTTGGAGTTTAGTGTCGGTGACTTGGTGTTTCTCCGTGTCACCCATGAAGGGCGTGATGAGATTTGGTAGGCGGGGCAAGCTTAGCCCCAGGTATATTGGGCCGTTTGAGATTCTGCAGAGGGTTGGTAGCGTTGCCTATCAGTTAGCCTTGCCTCCGATGTTTTCAGCTATACATCCTGTATTTCATGTTTCGATGTTGCGTCGGTATGTCTCAGATGAGTCTCATGTGTTGCAGTGGGATTCAGTTCAACTGGGTGAGGATTTAGCCTTTGTTGAGCCGGCAGCTATTTTGGCCAGAGAAGTTAGGAGATTGAGGTCTCGAGAGATCCCGGTTGTTAAGGTTCAGTGGAGGCACCGTCCAGTCGAGGAGGCTACCTGGGAGACCGAGAGATATATGCGGGATCAGTATCCGCAGCTATTTTAGCCTTCAGGTACCCCCTTGACCTTGACTTTCGAGGACGAAAGTCTTTTTTAGTAGTGGATGATGTAATGACCCTTCCGGTTATTTCCACGTATACATTTTTCTTGAACCGTTAGAGCTTGTTTGTAGTGGCCCCAAGTCATTTAAGGCTTGTCGGGACCGGTATTTCGGTGCCGGGTCCATTTGTTTGATCGTAAGCTCCTTTAATAAATTTTCTGAACTTTGGGTAAATTGTCTCGGGGATTTTCTCTCAATATATAAAGAGTTAGAAGTCCCCCGAAGTACCAAATTAAAGGTCTACGAGTCTAGTTTCCAACGCATAAAACCTCACGTCTAACTGATCTCAGAGTAAAAAGTTATGACAATTTTACCGCGGACTGTCTGACAGAAAATGGGTTGCGAACCGGGTCGCGAATCGGGTCGGGTTAAACTCGATTTAAGCCTCAACTTCACGTTTTAAAATGCCATTTCAGTTCTGAAACAATGATAAAATATAAGGGAGGATCCCGAGAGAATTCTTGAGTATCAAAATCGTGCGTTGGTGAATTACGAGCCTAAGCTTAAGAATTTTATTAGCATCGTGCGTGTATTTGAGAATATTTTATTTAAAAGTTGAATTTGGTGAAAATTATATTATTATTGCCTTTTCAAAATATTTTAATGGTTTATGAAAAATATTTTGTTACGATATAATTGTATATGTATTTATTTTATAAGGTTTTTATACACCGTGATATTTTAACGGAGATAGTAAATTTAGTTATGTCAAAAATTATTATTATAATATAGTAGATTTTATTTGAAATGATTTTCTATTAATTATGGTATATTCAAAAAGCTATATTTATTTTACCACGAACTTATGCAATACCCGAATATATATACAACGAGATAAATATTATTATGGTGGCACCACCACTTCCACGTGGAAGTGGTGGAGAAGTGCACAAACATTTATTTGCACTAAATTATGACACCTAGATAGCCACTAATCCTTTCAATATGCTGCCACTTAGTATGGTTGTTTAATATATTAATGAGGTAGTATATGTAATTAATGACATATTGGCCAAATTAGTGTATATACCCCAGCAAGTATGGATTATGCCATTCTTGCTTCACCTTCCCTTTTGTATTTTCAAACAATATTGCGGTATAACATATAGCAAGTTCTTATATATTTTTAACGTTATATTTGATCGGCCGAAAGCAATAGATTATCTACGTCAAATTATTCAAGCCCGAGTTCGAGTTTGATTTCGTGTTGGGGATTTTTCGGAGAGGTTCAAGCTTGTCATCGGACGACAGGTAGGTTACGGTTTATTTTCCCTAGACTCCGCATATATAGAATAAAATTGTATTAATGGGCATCCTTGGGTTTGTTTATTAGGTTGGTACCACAGACCTCGACCGCTTTATTCATGTCCGCCTACTTTTGTTCCTCCGTTGCTTGTAGTATTTGCCGATATATTTTATTTACCCTTGTGGTCCTGTGAGGCCTTGTTGACTCTGGAACATAGAAGGTGGGATTTTGGGAATGTCCGCGAGTCCCGGGCATAGAATTATCCTTCTAGGCTGGTTATGCTTGCTGAGTAGCTGTGGGCCTGTGCAGGGTCGATAGGTTGATTGTGAGCTGCTGGGCAGCTATTGTGTGTGATCATACCATTTCCATGCATATAAAGAGGTTTTTTTATCCATGTTTTACTATGGTTTTGGCTTCGGGCCTACTGACACTATTTTCTAAACCTTGCATGGCCCGGGGGGCCCATTTTTTTGATGGAAATAATTTGGAAATGGTCTGATTTAACTTGTGGATATTTTTGGGCAAGAAAGTAAAATTATGTTTAAAATCATCAGTTTTACGATTATCGCTAGACTCGGCAGGGCCGGGGTGCTAGTTGAGTTTTCTTGTTACTTGAGATGATTTTTAGCCTCGGTTGGACCGAGCACCTGAGATGACTTTTTACTGTTTAGACCCGGTTACCGCCCGGGCACCCTTGGAGGGGTTTTCTGAGACATCCTACTACTTTAGTCCTGGACAGGGCTGGGCATTGCATATTCGAGACTGGGTCTCTATCCTTGATACCGGAACTGCTTTCTTCGATACATTTCTGATACTGAGTTTTTAGTATGGGTCTGGACCTCCATGGACCTTGCCATCCGGGACAGGGGCTACGGGCTGCGTGTGCCGGAGGAGGGGTATACGGTGGAGTAGAGGTATACGGGCAGAGTCCTTCCATGGAACCTACCTGCTGGGCCGGATCGGCGCCGGAGGAGGTATATACAGAGATACCATGGCACTTGAGATCTTCATGCATCATATCATTCATGGTTCGAGGTCCACCCTTGTTTGTTTGTTTGCTGATTGTACGCTCCGGTAGTATGGGATGCCGGAGGGTTTGTTTTCACTTGTTTGTGTTCCTCGGTTGTATGGGCGGCCGAGGGACTGTAGGTAGACTCTTTCTATTTACTTGTAGAATTATTCCCTGTTACGGTTAATTATGAAATTGGTTACTGCTAGACTGTTAGTTGCTGGGTGTGAGATTGATATGATTAGTTGGGCTTGATCCATGTCTCTGAGCATGCCTATTATTACTCTTTCTCTCTTCTTCCTACTCTTGAAGTTACCGGTATACCGTCCATTTCGTAACTTATTTGTATACACTGTTATTGCAAGGACCCCAGGTGTGTTATTTCTTACTTTCACCTGTGCCTATGGTGTGTATATTCTGCTTACTAGCCTCATATGTGGTTCTGTTGATTTCCCTCTGGGCTAGTTCCTGTGTACCTTTCGTTGATTTCTGTGACTACTTGCTTCTATCTGTCTATTACTACGCTTTTATCTTTATATATGCCCAGTCGGCCTATGATACCTACTGGGTACCTTATGCTTCGCATTTGGTGCTCACCCTACCCCCCTGCATCTTTGGGTGCAGATCCTGGCATGGGCTATCGCTGTTAGATCGCTGTGATTCGTGCTTGGAGATCTGTTGGGGACTACTTCAGACTGAGGGTGAGCTCTTGGCGATCGGAGCTTAGCTTTAGTTTATCTTTTGTTTCATGTACTCTATTACCATTCAGAGACATCTGTATATATTGTTTTGGATTATTTGCACTCTGTGTATGTAGTTTGGCTCTATACTATGATACCAGGTCTTGGGGTTTGGTTTAGTTTCCGCATATGTATATATTTATATCCCTTTTATATGTCCTCTTCGTCTTGTTCCCTTATTTGTTAGATAGTAGCCCATTACTAACTGTTCTGGGCTATGGGGATTGGTTCACCTACCGGGGGTTGTAGGTGCCATCATGACCGAGAAATTGGGTCGTGACAATATTCCTTTAGTTGAAGCATTGGAGAAGATGCCTGGGTATGTGAATTTTATAAAGGATCTGGTGACAAGGAAGAGAATTGTGAGTTTTGAGCTAGCTGATAATTTGCACTATTGTAGTGCAATAGCCTCCCATCCTCTGGTGCAGAAAAAGGAAGATCCTTGAGCTTTCATTATTCCTTGCATGATTGGAGCTTTCTACATTGCTAAAGCATTGTGTGATCTGGGTGCTAGTATTAATCTAATGCCACTAGCAGTGTTCAATAAGTTGGGCTTGGAAGCCCCCAAACCGACTGCAATGCGGCTTCTTATGGTAGATCGCATGGTGAAAAGGCCTATGGAAATTCTCTATGATGTACTTGTAAAAATTGACACTTTTATTTTCCCTGTGGACGTTGTGATCCTTGACTTTGAGGTTCCCATCATCTTGGGATGACCATTCCTTGCCACTAGACACGCTTTAGTTGACTTAAAAACTAGGCAGATGAAATTCAAACTGAATGATGAGGTAGTTACTTTCAATGTCTGCCAGTCTATGAAGCATCATGATGATATGTGTGTGGTTTCAGTTATTGATGTGGTTGATGAGGATCACCTAATTGTGCCTGTTGAAGAAAGACTTGGTGTTGAAGAACTTGCAGCTGTTATCATGAATTTTGATGGAGACAATATTGAGGAGTATAATGATATGGTAGAAGAACTGGCAGGTATGGGGTCTTATAGTTATGATCTAAAGAAGCTTGATTTGGACCCAAAGAATCGACAGGCATCACCTACTAGACTATCTATTGAGGAGCCTCCCATGTTGGAGCTCAAAGCATTTCCGTCTCACCTCCGATTGTGCTCTTAAGAGCTAATGACACCTTGACACTTATTGTTGCTGCAGATTTAGGTGAAGGGCAGGTTGAAGCTCTGGTTTCTGTTCTGAGAAAGTTCAAGAGGGCCATTGGTTGGTCCATTGCTGACATTATTGGGATTCAACCTGGAATATGCACGCATAAAATTCATCTTGCGCCAGATTATATTTTGAGTATTGAGCACCAGCGTAGGTTGAATCATCCTATGCAAGAGGTTGTCAAGAAGGAGATCATCAAGTGGCTAGATGCAGGTATGGTTTACCCTATTACGGATAGCAAGTGGGTGATCCCTGTTCAATGTGTGCCTAAGAAGGGTGGGATTACTGTGGTCCCAAATGCAAAGAATGAGTTGATTCTGATGAGGCCAGTCACAGGCTGGCGTATATGCATAGATTACAGGAAGTTGAATGCTTGGATAGAGAAGGATAATTTTCCGATGTCGTTCATGGATCAGATGTTAGACCGTCTTGCTGGTAGAGGATGGTATTGTTTTCTCGATGGTTATTTAGGATATAATCATATCTCGATTGCTCTTGAAGACCAAGAGAAGAACACTTTCACCTGTCCGTATGTGACATTTGCTTTCAAGAAGATGCCTTTTTGTTTATGCAGTGCACCAGCGATATTTCAGCGTTGCATGATGTCTATTTTCTCATACATGGTGGAGGACACTATTAAGGTATTCATAGATGATGTTTTGGTAGTTGGTGACTCTTTTGATGATTGTTTGAATCATCTCAGTTGTGTGCTAAAGAGGTCTGAAGAATACAACATAGTACTGAACTAGGAGAAGTGCCACTTCATGGTGAAAGAGGGTATAGTGCTTGGCCATCGGATCTCCAAGAAGGGTATAAAGGTCAACAAAGCGAAGATAGAGATGATTGAAAAATTGCCTCCACCAGTTTCTGTGAAGGGGATTCGAAGCTTTTTGGGCTATACTGGTTTCTATCGCAGGTTTATCAAAGACTTCTCTAAAATTGCACATCCGTTGTGCAATTTATTGGAGAAGGAGGTGAATTTAATTTTTGATGATGCATATTTAAAGGCATTTGAGTGCCTAAAGGAAAAGTTGATTTCTGCTCCCATTATTATTTCTCCTGATTGGTCTCAGCCTCTTGAAGTTATATGTGATGCTAGTGGAGTGGCGCTAGGAGAAGTCCTAGGCCAAAGACGTGAAAATATTCTCCATCCCATCTATTACGCTAGCAAAGCACTTAATCTTGCTCAGAAGAACTATACAGTGACAGAACAAGAGTTTCTTGATGTGGTCTTTGCATTTGAGAAGTTCAGATCATATTTGCTTGGCACTAAGGTGATTGTGCACACAGACCATGCATCTCTTAGGTACCTCATGGCGAAGAAGGATGCCAAGATTGATTAGGTGGGTGTTGCTGCTGTAAGAATTTGACTTTGAGGTCAAGGACAGGAAGGGCAATGAAAATCAAGTAGCAGATCACTTGTCTAGGTTAGAGGAAGAAGCTATGCTGAAGCTTGATAATGCGCAAGAGATTGATGATTGGTTCCCAGACGAGCAAGTGTTAGCCGCTACCTAATATTTGATTCCATGGTTTGCTGAAATTGCCAACTATTTGGCAAGTGATGTGGTTCCTTCTGATATGTTTGTCCACCAGCGAAGAAAGTTCATGTCTAATGTTAAGAAATTCTTCTGGGAGGAGCTATTCTTGTTTCGTGTGTATGCTGATATGATGATCCGTAGATGTATGCCGGAAGCTGAGATTATAGAGATATTAGAGGCTTGCCATTCATCCCTTGTCGGAGGGGATCATAATGGCATCCGAACAGCTCATAAAATCTTGCAATGCAGCTACTATTGGCCGACCATCCACAAGGACGCCCATGAATTTTCTAAGGCGGGCAGTCGATATCAAAGGGAAGGTGGTATATCAAGGAAGCATGAGCTTCCTCTCACTCACATCCTTGTGATTGAACTGTTTGATGTATGGGGTATTGATTTCATGCGTATATTTGTGAGTTCATATGGCATGAGATATATATTGGTGGCTGCCGATTATGTGTCCAAATGGGTGGAGACGGTTGCGCTTCCTAATAATGAATGCAAGAGTGTCACAGCGTTCTTGAAGAAGAATATTTTTTCCAAATTTGGTACACCACGGGAGATTATTAGCGATGGAGGCTCTAACTTTTGCAATAGGTTGTTTCGGGCTTTGCTTGTGTAGTATGGAGTGAAACACAGAGTTGCAACCCCTTATCATCCTCAGATGAGTGGGCAAGTTGAAGTTTCCAACCGTGAGATAAAGACAATCCTGTCAAAGACTTTGAATGCAAATAGTACGGATTGGTCTAGGAAACTAAATGATGCTTTGTGGGCGTACCGGACTGCATAAACGACACCAATAGGTATGTCACTATATTAGCTTATATTTGGGAAAGCGTGCCATCTACTTGTTGAGCTAGAACATAAGGCCATATGGGCATTGAAGAAGTTGAATCTAGACTAGTCTGCAGCATCATTTCAGCGGCTTGGGAAGTTGAATGAACTAGATGAGTTTTGCCTCAATGCCTATGAAAGTTCAGCCTTGTATAAGGAAAATATGAAGTTGTACCATGACCGGAAGATAGAGAAGAGATAATTCTAGCCTGGTGATTTGGTTCTGCTCTTCAATTCCAGACTTCGCTTGTTTCCTGGCAAGTTGAAGTCTAAGTGGATTGACCATTCAAAGTGGTACAAGTATTCCCACATGATGCTATTGAACTTGAAAATCATGAGGGAAAGAGGTTCAAAGCAAATGGTCAGCACATATAAGCTTATTTGGGAACTGTTGAGAAACTGAAAGCTATGGAGGTCTGGACCCTTGGTGAAGTCTGAGTAACCAAGGAACATGCGTCATGCCGTGATGTTAAATTAGGCGCTGCATGAGAGGCAACCCATGAGGAAACTTGATGAAGTCTGAGTATTCAAATAACCTGCATCGTGCCGTGATATTAAATAAGGCGCTGCTTGGGAGGATACCCAAGGCTAATGTTTATTATGTGTGCAGGTATACATAAAGGAAAAGTTCTGGAGAAGACAAACTCAAAAAAGGGGGTAAGTAGGGTTCCACGAGTAAGGTTCATGGACCATGGATAAGTCCATGAGTCGTAGACCCAACTCGTGGAACTCAGAGGAAATTGGCAAAGTGCAGAACCAATTCCACGATCTAGTTCCACAAGCCATGATTCATTCCATGGGTCGTGGTTTCTGGTCGTGGAAATCAGACGAAAATCTGGGTGGCAGGACTTGTTCCACTAGCCTATTCTATGAGTCATGGTTCAGTTCATGACTCGTGAACATAACTCGTGGAACTAAGGTAGGTTTCTTTTTTAATTTACTGTTCACCCGCGTCAAATCCGACCCGACCCGCGAGTTTCTTTGTTTAAATCACACCCAAATTCAATTTTCCCCCATTTTTCTTAGCCAAACCGACCCCTACACTCTTCTACTTCCATTCAAACTCCAAAACCCCTACTAATCCTCCATCTATTCATAAAGTTCCCCAAATCACGCCCCAAAATTTCTCCCCTCCCACAGGATGTTGCTACTGTTTCTTCACAAAAGTGCCCAAAATGGATCCTTAAACTTAATAGTTGGTCATGGGTCAAGGTTTCTACTTACAATCACAAGTATTCACTCAAGTTCTTCCATAAATTCTAAAGTATGAAGTCGATTCTAACTCTATTTGAAGGATGAAATAAATTGACCTAGGGTGCCTTTTGTGAGAATTAATTTTGTATACACCCTAAGGGATGAGAGTTGTTGAGTGAATACTTACTTTATGGTGTATCGTTGAGCATAAGTGTTAAAAGTGATTGAAAGAATGAACAAAACTGGGAAAAAAATTGGTTTCCTGATGTTACAGTGATCACGAGAGCCTTTTACCGATCGTGGTTCAGTCCACGAACCGTAGAATGCAATCTTAGATCTCACATCAGAGACCTGTTCTTAGGTCTTATTTTCACGAGGGTCGTCCACGAGCCATGGTTCATTCCACGAGTCATGGATGGCACTCGTGAATCTCAGACCTACAGACAGATTAAGTTTTCTGATTTCCATGAGAGGCATTCACGAGTCGTGGATCAAAACATGAGTCATAGATGCCACTCGTGGAACTCAGACCTACAAGCAGTTGATTCTGCTTGGAACCACGAGGGGTTTTCACGAGTTGTGGTCCATTCCACTAGCCGTGAAACCCGCTCGTGGAACCCAAGTCCAGAAAATTTGAATTTTTTTTCTGTTTCCTTACATCTAGTGTCCTAATATTTTCCTCCACAGGTACCATGCAATCAAAAAACACTTCAAAGATGGGTAAGGCCCGCACAACAAAGGAGGTTAGAGAAGGGGCTCGTTTCTTCAAATCTAGACTGACAGACGAGACCAATAAGTCTGATAAGAGTGGGTTCGAGGAGGTCTATAAAGTTTAGCCTGACCCGTATATATTGGCTCAGACCACAAGACGAGGAGCACAGACACAGGCAGCTGAGGAGGCAGCACTATAGCTAGCCCTCGTAGTTGCACCATAATCAATTACCACTTCTCCTTAGTGTGAAGAGGGAGAAGGGTCATCAAATAAAGCTAATAGTACCCAGGAGAGCAACACAGGGACCGGTACTGAGGAAGACAATGAATATGATGATGTTGAATCAGCCTCTGGTGATAAAAGCTCCTCTAATCTGGACACTCCAGTAGCTGAGACTCGGACACAAGCAGAGGATGACAGAGTACAGAGACCTAAGGCTCAGGATAATTGGAGATGGTGTGTCCCGACCATGAAGACCACATATATGCAGGGGATTTTTAAGTCTGACAGAGGTTTGCCCAAAAAGGGCATCTTTGAGGAGCCACAGATCTGGACCAAGGTCTTAGCATCTGTACTACAGATTCATGCTACCTTTATTCACTACAGATGTGGCTGGATGGCTGAGCTCTCAGGCAGCTATTGTCCTGAGATAGTTCAGGAGTTTGATGCCTCATATTCAGCCACAGGCAGTCAACTCCTTCAGCCGAGAAAGTGATACCAAGACCTGCCTCTACTCACCAGCAATATGGTGCGACATGCACCTATTGACATCTCTAAGCATATTATTCAACAATTCATGTTCGGGCCAAAGTACGAGCTACAGGTCGACACAGCCGAGTTTGATTGCAAGATGAAAATGGTCTGAGATAAAACAAAGATGTGATACCCGATTTAGAGAGCTGACTAATTGAGATAGGCTGCGGGATATATCGCTGAAAATGGTAAGGATACAGAATGGGTTCACAGAGGTGATATTAAAAAGACGACCTTGAATTTTGCAAGCAAGTTTTGGTGGGCTATTATCTGGTCTCGCATTTATCTGACTCAGGTAGATAATAATCTGATGCTTGACCATGCAGTACTAGTGGCCAACATCATGACTGGTTATAAGATTAATTTCCCCCACTGCATCTTAGAAGAGATCCATGAGTCGGCCTTCCGATCGCACACCAACATTCCCTTTCCATGCTTGATTCACTGTCTATGCATGGAGTCAGCAGTCTCACAGATACAAGATATAGACCACACCCTAGAGGTGACTAGGATTCAGGATGCCGGGTTGATCAGAGATGCTGCTAACCCGGTTGCACACAGAAGAGCTTCATCCTCTATCTCAGCAGGTATGGTAAAAGTTAAGGGATCATCGGCATTGAGAGACCCATTTGATATACATGATATGGGGGTGAGTGTAGCTCCATAGGGTGCCACAGCTTTAGCTTCTGTGCCCTCGACTTCCCAGACACTAGTTAGCATTCCCACTGCACCTCCGTGCTTAGCTTCTTCCGATATAGTCACCATCACTGCTGAGTTTCTCTAGAATTTGGTTAAGCACTGGGCCAATACACAAAAGTAGTTGAATGACTTGTTGGACCAGCTATAGGATTAGGTGAGGCCTATGGCTGTAGCCACTGAGGCTAGGCTAAAGGTTGAGATAGATCGGGTCACGTGATAGATATCTGCATGGGTAGATGCATTTTTACACCAAGTGAATGTTGGGTTAAAGACTGTATAGAGCCCCAAATTGAGACACATTCAAGATGATCTAGCATGACTCATAGAGGAGATAAGATCTATTGAAACTAGCCAGAATCCTGTTATGCCTTCCATCTCCATTGGGTCCCACATGTACCACGCTGGGTTGTTGATTTTTTTGATGAGGTCGAGCATGTACTCCTGAGTGCTAGACAAAAGAGAATGTGCACTGATAGCACTTCTGAGGTTGAGATAGATCCTAAATTATGTGATGAGACACCAATTTTGTCATGCAGTGATCCCTAGATGACATGCATATTCTTGAGGAGGCAGAGCGGCAGAGACTTCGGGGTGCAT
Organism: Jaltomata sinuosa; assembly: GCA_003996215.1. Classification (NCBI taxonomy): domain Eukaryota; kingdom Viridiplantae; phylum Streptophyta; class Magnoliopsida; order Solanales; family Solanaceae; genus Jaltomata; species Jaltomata sinuosa. Next base: position 11,817 of record QJPP01003429.1, read on the forward strand.
CATCCAGTTCGGCTCCAGCTGTTGGAGGAGCCACATCATTTGTTGTTGAGAGTTCTGAGACTGCACTGTTGGGAAGGCATCTACTATTATCCCTTCTATTACTGATCCATTGAGCAAGACGGCCACTACCTCCACCACTGACACTGCTATGGGTGCCATATCACTATCCCCGTCTCCACCACTGGACACCGGCGCCTAAGCGCCATAGGTGTTTTCTTGCCTTCCTACGTATTTAGTTTTCTTGATGCATTAAGGGCAATGCACATTACTTTTTGGTGGGGTGGGGGAAGCAGTCATCTATATTTTGATGGGTATCTTGGTGAAGTATGAGTAGCCAAGACACCCTCATCGTGTCGTGATGTTAAATCAAGCACTACTTGGGAGGCCACCCAAAGAGGATACCACTGAGTATCCAAGTCCGTGGGTTTTTTTTGTTGTGTTCTTTTCCTATGGACCTTTATTTCTGTTGAACCTGCATGTTTAGATAGGTTGTGTGTAGTGAAAGAAGAATAGGAACTTAGCGCAATCTATGGCTTGATTTTTAACTGAATAGAGACCCCTCCAAATTTTGTGTGACATGTTCATTTTTGATAGACTAAGTGTTATGGATCTGTGCATGACATAATGTTAATTGATCTGATGAATAGCTTAATCTAGAGTATGAATTTGATAGTTAGCATGTGATTATTGTACTCTGTGTCATGTGTGTGTTAGCTGCATTCGTACCGTTCTTTCATTGTGTGCCAATCTAGAATTTTTCCAGTTAGTCTTGCCTAGGCTGTAGGATAGTTGGTTAGGAAAGAATCATAGGTCATTTTTGAAATAGTCCACTTTAGCCTAAATGACCGTCCAAATGATTTTAATATCCTTTGATCCCTGATTTGGAGCCAAAATTGACCCTTTTTGTTGTTTAGCCTAATTACCTTTACTGGTTTTTATGAACTTTCAGTTTGGCCCTGGTCCCTCCTTTAGACATTGTGTACCTCAACTCAGGCAAATCACCTAAGTTGAGGGTGGCTACTGTGGAGGTAAGTGAAAAATATGGGATATGAAAAGAAAATGTTAGTGATAAAAAGGAATAATAACGGGTGTGGTGTATGTGTTAGAAAAAGAACAGAAAAAAGAAGAAAAAATATATGACAAAAAAGTTGAGTCTGAAATAAAAGTCGCACCCGCAACTTGATAAAAAAGAAAGAAAATGGAGGAAAGAAAAGGTTAGTCTGAAAAGTGAAAGAAACATAGCGCACTGTCAAGGAGGTCTTAGTCACTATTTCCCAAACCTACGATACCCTTCCTAAGCCTACGTTACAAGAAGAGTAAAGTCCTATAGTGATCCTAACCCAACTGTTCAAAAACTGAGGCATAGAAAATAAGGGCAAGCCTATGGTGTTGTGCATGCATTGCTTGAATATCTTTGTGAGTGTGAGTGTTTTAGTTTAGTCCCATATATTTAATGATTTACTGTGTGCTTGGGACTTCTTTGTAGTGAGGGCACTAGAGTACCATTGATTGTTGACTGTTAGGGTGAGTTCATTTGTGTATGCTATGTCGTCTCTTGATATCATAATGTCATCCATGGATCCTCTTACGTTGTCTTGATAAACGAAATATGTGCACCTATTTTGTACTGAAAAAGAGGGGGATATTTGTGAGCTGAATTGCTAAACTATATGACTGTCGTAGCTCCTAGTTTTCTTTTACTCAAGCGTCACTCTAAGATAGTTTTGTTTTGTTGCTTGAGGACAAGCAACAATTTTAAGTTGAGGGTGTTGATGTGCCATGGTTTTGTGGCACTTTCGACGCTTAAAACTTAGAATTAAAGTATGTTCCTTAGCGATTTTTAGTAGATTTGACATGTTTTTGAGTGTTGTGCAGGAAAACATGTTTCAGAGTAAGTGTAGAAAAAAACTGACATTTTGGCTGAAACTGACTTCTACGACTCAACTCCATGAGTCATAAATAATTCCACAAGTCGCGAAAGTCAGTCGTGGAAAGAGTACTGCAGATTTTGCTGAAGCCTGAGTTCTACGGGAGGTTTCCACGAGCCTTGGACCTGTTCACAAGTTGTGATTCCTATTCGTTGAACCTGATCAGAGAAGGAGAAAAAGTTCTGAGATTGACGAAGTAAGTCCACGAGCCGTGATTCAATCCATGAGTCATAGAATGAACTCATGGAAGGGAACCCACAGGATGACAAAACCTCTGAGTTTCACGAGTACTATTGACGACCCGTAGAAGTTTCCACAGACCGTAGAATGTGTCCGTGGAAGTTGCCGAATCCAGTTTTCCTTGATTAATTAGGATAGGATTTCTTATGTCTATAAATAATTTTACTAGGTTTTCTTTTACGTTTTACGCTCTATATTTTGTAGGAAACACATTCGTACACTTATGATATTGATTTGTTCTTGGTTTTGAGAGACAAACACATTTATAGTTCTTGATTCTTGATTTCATCTCCATCTATTCAATTTCTGGATTTCTTTACTTCTTATTGTAAGTATATGATCATGAACATGTCAATAACTTATGATTGTTTACTTGTGAACATGAGTAGCTAAATCCACAACTAGGGTTGTGGGAACCATGAAGGATTAATGAAGTAGGCAAAGTACTTGGTAATTCTAGGGCGGTGTTTATGCATGTATTGTTCTTCCCTTTGCTTTGATTGCTTTTTAACAGTTGCAAACATTAGAACTCGTCTTATTCTTACTTGCCGGACTAAGGAGGTAACGAATGGGAAATGGTTGTTCACAATGGAGATTTAAGGCTACCAACCGTCATCTAATAGCTTGACCTTATCCGGGAATAGCTAATTTGGGATCAAGGGTAAGGGTTAGTAAATCATACACCGTAGCCAGACCAAGGTGCGTGGTGAAATTCATCTATCTAGGGGACTAATCATTTAGGTGAACCTAACTTACCGATCTTGCATGCTAAGCACCAAACTAGTTTACTAAGTACAACGCCTTACTAAGTTATGATCTCATGGGGAACACTACCCTAGTCACTCCACTTATATATTGACAACAACTCTTAAAACTGTTACTTGTTAATTATATTGTTCGAATTTGAATTACGATTACTACTTGTTACTTTAAACCCCCCTTCGTAGGGAAATAAATGGCTAAGAGCGCAAGTAAACATAATTGACCCTAGTTTCCTACCATATTCCCTGTGGGATCGACCCAACCTTCATTGGGTTCTATATTTGAACAGTGACCGCTTACGCTTCTAAAAGGAGGTGTAATTTGTATGTATCACCCCACGCTGCAGAGTAGGCTATAATCTCATCTTGCTTATAAAGGCCTATGCAAAGCAACTCATGAATCATATAATTCATTATCTGAATATTTATTACTTTCTTTAGCTGAAGAATCATATATCTATGTGATCTATATACTTATGTCTAATCTATGGCCAATTACTTCCTTTAAATTTTATGACATATATGCTCTGTAACTTCTAGGAGGTTCAACTGAAGACACGTGCGATCATATGAAACATATGACTTCTTTGACTAGAAAAGAGCACTATAACTCTATAGGTTTAGAACTCCACATGAAATATACCTATAATAGTAAAAAACTTTGCTTTCAAGTAGCATATAATCTATGATGACCTTTATAGGAGGAACATGTGACTCTAGGTCGTGCCTTGATAGCGAAATAGGTTTTAGCTTTACATACCTTACTTTGAGACTCTCTCTCTCTTACGATGTGTTGTCTATGCCCTTCAAAACACTTCTCATCTATAACATAACATCATATGCAAGGTTTTAAGCAGCTAACCAAGAAGTACGACAAGGTTGGAAAGACAATAATAGCTTACGAGTGAAAAACTTAGCAAATATGATAAATAAATGGTGTATTGCCACACCTCTCTCTTTCCTGCCTTTGCAACTCAACTTATGACTTTATATGAGGTCAATATTACTTCCTATATCCATAACTTACAATATACAGCCCATTACATATCTCAAACAAGGTCATAAACTTAAACTCTTGGTTTTCAAACACTATCCCGTGAGTTCTTTATCTAATGGCGTAAAATGCCCCTTTAAGCTCATAGATTAAGTTGGGAGAGAAATATAACATTTCATACAGTAATAGGAATCCTAAAAACATGTAAAGAACATTATCAATCCGTTTAGGCATTTCATCAAATACTTGATGAGCGACAAGCTTGCAAGAGCCATAAAAATCGTGTTTTCTATACCTAGCCTCCCGCCTTATCGCAGCAAGCTTGATGCCTTAATACACAACCATACATACCTCATTTAAACAACAACACAATCAATATAGCCCTCTACATACTCCCTCCTCACCATGTATATCAATTACAATGGCAAAATATAGACTCACGACTTTCTATCACCGTTCTGTGAGTCCTACCCGTAAAATATATCTAGAACATGGAGAACAACACATAAAAGATAGTAGGGGACAATCTCATACCTTAATTGGAGAAATTCCTGCTCCTTAGACTTGTGTTAACTAAGAGGGAGGAGTGTTTCTTCAATCCAAAGAGGGATTGGAGTGAATTCTATGGTATGGTTGAAGATTTGCACTAGATTCTTGATTGATTCTTACCTAGGGCTTTAGAGGAGGAGAGGGGTTGAAGAACCTGCAGAGAATAGCTCCCAAAATGACATAGAATATATCCTTGAAGATTTCAGATCGTAATTTTATGTAAATAAGTGTATTGACTGACATCACATGTGACTAGCACATGCCTATCACGGCCAGTTTCTGCCCCTGCATAGTTCATAGTAAAACATGCGTAACTTTTTACTCAGAAGTTGTATTGATGAGCATTTATTTTATTGGAAACTAGACTCAAATACCTTTAATTAGATATATCATATGACTTCTAACTCCTTGTATATTGGGAGATATACCTGTTACAAGTCAGACTATATGCGAGCTTGTTTGAAATACTCTACCGTAATGAACCTTTCAACTTGACTTTTGTTTTAAGTCTCTCTTTGGTCTCTAACCTTGGTCTAGCACTTCAAATGACTTAATATAAGTGTCCCTTTGTACAATTATCCATTTAAAACTTTACCCTCCTTGTTCATACCGATTCCTTGGTGTTTGCAAGTTGCACACGTATCTTAAGTTAGGGGCATTACAAAACCCCGTCGTCATTACTCCCTATATAAGCAACTAACACATAAGCACTTCAAAAGAGAGTCAAAGAAAGACAACTTGCCTTAAACGAAGACCCTACAAAGTCAAACTAAAGCCTCTCCTTTCCAAATTGCCTCCAAACGATTCCAATCTAACCAAATACTGATTCTACATAAGAACACAAAGCTATAGACACTCATATTTCTAGACATAAATTTTGAGTCCAAAAAGTCAACTACGAGCCCACAAGTGCAAAACTGGAATTTTATTAGAAAATAATTTACCCAATGCTTAAGGAGTTTAAATATGAAATTTCATTAAAAAATGGAGTCAAAATCGACCTTGAAATTATTTAAAATCCATTATTTAATCTTACCAGGAAAACCCCAAAATTTTATGATAAAAAGCCAAGATTTGAAGGTGAAATCATAAAATAACCATTGAAAAATATTTAAAAGTAGTATAAAAAATTTACCCAATGAAGATACCTCGAAAATCCCCTTTAGAATTTTCCTAAATCGAGTCTCCAAGCTTAAAAAATGAGTTATGGAAAATGAGGAAAAAGGGAAAGACATCACTGTTAAGAAACAATGATTTTCCTCACCTGTCGAGGTCTGCCCGCAGGCGCGAGCGCAGGTGCGACCAATTTATCATTGCTACGGACTCCACATAACAGGTGGACCCTCATAGGTGCGGTGAAATTCCATAGTTGCGGCTCCACCGATATGGACAAGGCCTTATAGGAGCAGTCCCATCTCCGCAGGCGCGAGGCCGTAGGAGCGACTCAAGCACCACAGGAGTGGAGATCCCCAAGGTCGCAGGTGCGGAAACTCCATCGCACCTAGGACGTCGATGGTGCGGGCATTGCACCGCATGTGCGGTTGCACCAGCAGCAACTGCACCAGCCAACTCCAATAAGTTCTCAAACATGAAATCAACCCTCAGAACTCACCCGATGGCCCACGAACACAAACCAACAATGTCACTAGAGTAAAATCGATATTTTGGAATCAATGGAATCATCTAATTCACAAACGGAGGTATGCTAAAACTTCCAACTTGTCAACCAACCACCCAAAATTCATCTGAACGCCTCGAGACCCAAACCAAAGGTGCTACTAACCCAAAAATGACATTCCGAAGCTAATGAAACTGATGAAATTTTTACATGACATCTCAATCTCCAAATATTGACCAAAGTCAATTATTCTAACTTTAAAACTTTCCAAAATGAAAAACTCATATAGAACTCAATCAAACACCTTGAGAACCGTGTCACCCACTCTCACAGACTATAAATACCATAATATAACTATAAAAGAGGGGTAAAATAGTCAAAATTTGATATGAGGGTTGTTACAGATTGAGTAGTTATACTGGGATGTTTGCTTAATTATGTACTATGCCTTTATTAAACTATTAAATGAATGATGTTACTTGCACCGAGTGGGAGAATGTCAGTCTTTTAATGGCCACGTGTAATATTACTTGGTTTAATAATATTATTATTTAGATGAATTCCTACCAGGTGATGAGGAAGTTTTTTACTAGTATAACTCCTACTCCTATCAATAACTTCACGATGATTGAACGTGAAGAGTAACATTTTCAGAAACTGTTGGTTCTCTCTCTCAATCCTAAAAGGAATGAGTAACTAGATGAGGAATTCTTCAAATTAAGAATAAAAGCTTGTTGCTTTTTCGTTTTCTATAGTTTAACTAAAGTGGCAGCCCTATCCATTTGCTCATTTCCCTTCCTGAATGACCGTATCGAGGAATTCTACCATACTCCGTGCAGCTATGATTGTTGATCCTGCAGAGTCTACCCAAAGGTTCAAGCTAGATCGTAAGAAGTGGGTTATATGTTTTGTATTTCTATGAGAAGCTTGACGAAACCCACTATTGAAGATCTACTGAAGTAACAACGGCAAAAAGGGACGTCTGGCAGAATGCTTGGCCTCCTGCGATGGAAGCGAGACCTGAAGGGTGAGCTTATAGCGCAACTTTATTTTGTCCCGTTTCAATAAATTTAACACGATTTTATACCTATTCATAAATAATTCAATATTTTCAAAAAAAATCATTGATACAACATGCTATTTTTACAATTCATTCCCTATCAGGATCAGTGATGATCTTCCAAACTTTATTGTGAGTATGGACGAATTCATCACTTCATCGCATTCCATCTACATAATTCTTAAAGAAAGAAATAAGGAAAGAGAGAGAAACGAGTTTCTCAAGAAGAACAAAGAAGAAGTCTTCTGCTCTCAAGTCAAGAAAAATACTATGACCGATTCATATATGTTTTTCTTAACTAATTTTTGTTATCACTGTATGTTTATGTGAGAATCATATCTTTCCACGATCTTGAATAATTAATAGGATTTCATGTTAGATTGTTTATAATTTACCATCTGTTATAGGAAATGAAATTTCTAACATCAGCTAGAAAGACTGAAGTCGCAAGAAAGCGTGCAGAAGATATAGCTGCAGAGATAGTGCAAATGAACGATTTCAAACTTTTCTTGCATGAGCCTTGGGTCTTCGATAACTCCCTTTACTATGGGGATGGAAAATGCAGCAGAGCGGTGCAATTGCCGGGCCAATCTGCATAAACCCGCGAAGACTCTAACCTGCCCCTAAAGAAAATATTTTTATTTTCAATCCGCCCCACATAAACTCGCCCCGCATACATTATTTTTTAATTTTTTTTAATGAGTTTGATACCATTCCACCCGCATAAGTTTTTAATCAACCCCATAGACAATTTTCATTCTTTCTCCTGTTTTCCATCATTTTATTTTTTTTCTTATTACAATAGTAATATATTTTTCGTGTTTCCATGTGAGCTTTCTAGTATATCTGTAACACATTTTCTACTAATTTCTCTTTAAAGAAAAAATAGAATTAAAAATTTATGTATAGAAGAGGTACTAGCTAGTCGAACTATCATGATCCTAACTTAACAAGGGAATTTTTAAGTAAATGTCAAGTCATGCAGTTCTATTCGGTGTAAATATTAACTATTTAAAACTGGTAAGAATAAAAAATTAAACACCACGTTTGAACTAAACCCGCCCCACCCAGCCCAAAATTAATTTTTTATATTTTGACCCACCTGTGCAGCCCAAATATCGAAACCCGCCCGTTCCCACCCTGCCCCGAATTTGTCTAAACCCAGACCACCCTACAACCCTTACTACTCAGTTGTCATCCCTAGTTTACTAATGTTGTTTTCCACTTTTACTTTTCATGGTTCATGCGTGACTAACTTGAATGGAATCATTTTATTGTTTTACTTTTATTGTTGTTTTGTTGAGGAATCTCAATTATTACTTATTTTGCTTTTATTGCTGTTATGTGTGAGGAATCTTAATTATTGTTCTGTCAGTTAATTATTAATTAAGACAGATAAATCTGTCATCTTGCATTTTTAAAGTACCACTGTCGTTTCTTCCTAAACCACAGCACTCACACAAGCTTCCATTCTCCACAATTTTGTATTTTGCCTCTCTTTATATTTAAATGTCAAATATAACTAATAAAAAAAACTCCCTCCCATCCATTTAATTTATTGTGTTTACTAAAAATAGCTGGTAAAAAATAATTGTTATTTTAAAAAATTAAGATTTAAATTGATTATTTATTTTTATTTTTACCCTTACTCAATAAATGTCGAGAGATTAATATGGTGAAAAAGAGAGTTGTATAAAATTGAGATCAAAGAGTAAATAAGAATAATTTAATCAAATTACCTTTTTAATTAATGTTTCTAAAGGAGTGTGCAAGGAAAACTATGACAAGTAAAACGGACTGAAAGGAGTAATAAATATCTACAATAATATGTGCAGTGTAATCTCACAAGTGGGGTCTGAGGACGGTATGATGTATGCCAGACCTTATCCCTATCGTTATGAGGTAGAGATGTTGTTTTCGATAGACTTTCAGTTAAAATCAGTAAAATTAGAGCCGAATTGAAAAGAAAATAACGACAGTAAAATAACATAATGAGAATTGTAATAAATAAAAATATATATATATAACTTAAACACTTTTTTACCTTATTAATTGATAAAAATATGCAAAGCGATGTATATAGTTTTAACTTTGAATGGTACTAATGTTTTCGTAATGTCATTTTATCAACCTCTATTGTACTTTGAATAGAAATATAGGGTGTGCATGTTTATTTTAGAACGGTAATATTTACCAATACTTAATGTATATGCCGAATTAATCAATTTAAACTTAACAGTAGAAAATTAAAATGAAATACATATCACTTAATCATGTTAAACAATATATGAAAAATACTAGTTTTACTAGAATTTTCTACTTTGTTTTTCTTTGCCATTTTTCACTATAAATAGTGCTTCCGTGCATAGATCTCTTAGCCATTCTTTCTTTCTTCCATACTTTGTGTGTTTATATATTACCCCATAGTTCTTCACTTTTTCTCACATCAATATAATAGTGATTCCGTAGATAGAATTAGTCATTGCTTTCTTTCTCTAAGCTTTCATTCTAGGTAATATATCAATGGCATTTACCTTACCTCAATTTTTATGTAAGAAGTTTGTGCTATCTTTCAATTTGGCCTAGTAAGAGTAGATGATGCAAAATTTCCCAATTCAAATGTAGTATGTTTAATTTTGAAGATGAATAAATTGTTTTGTTATTATAAGAAAAGATTAAAATATAAACATCTTTGTTCTCTCTGTTAACACCAAAACTTCATAAATTTCATCAAACTTGATTACTAGAAGACTTTGTTTCATCTACAATTTTATTGGTCTGGAATCTTAATTGACTATTTTATAATAATTTCTCTTTATAGTTAGTTCTTCCAGTATAAAATGTATATTTATATTCCACCATTCATTTTTCTTCTTTGTTTATTTTCAGGAGGAGTAGGAGTGGAGGTTGAGCACATCAAAACTTGTTACAATGTAAGGTTTATGTTAATTTCCATTTATTTGTTTCACCTGGTTTTTCTTTTTAGTTATTCTTGGATATGTTAGGTGAACATAATCCTAGTGTTACTTTTTTTCAAAATGTTTTCCCCCTTAATTGTGTCATTATATGATTTATTTTCCAACTAATTATATGTTATGGTCGTATGAGGGTGATAAATGAAAAGAATTTCACATCAGTTATGGAAGGGGTTTTAGTCTTCCTTAATATGATTTAAATAAACTAACTTTTGAAATTGAGTTAGACTCAACATAGTTCATTAATTTTTGTTGTTGTTACTAGCACGAGATATACATCTTCCTCAAGAACTTAATCAGACTTTGATATCACATTTCTTTCATACTATGATTATCCCAATTAATGTTTGATTATGATATAAAAATCAATTAACTTAGCTAATTTACTCTTTAACTACTATATACTAAAATAAAATTAATTTAGCCGTCAACGCTTACTTCAAATTATAAAAAAAAAAACCATAATTTATTTGTTTTTGTTTACAATTTGCTTAATTTCCTAAAAAAAATTGATATACCCTTTTTTTCATAATTATAATTATATTTAGCATATCAAAGAAAAAAAAAATCTAAAAATATCTTGACATGTTTTCTTGCAAATAAATTTGAGCTGCGTCAGCCTAAATAATTTATACTAATGTGTTAAAGTTTCATTATAATAATTTATTGAGTAGTGTATTACCATTTAAAGTTTTAATTATTATTATTATTATTATTATTATTATTATTTAATCGTAGACAACATAGAAATGATCTAGTGAGAGGACATTACAACAACACATCAAAATGCTACGAGACGATTTCCTTCTTCTACCAAGTTGGACTACTTGACTTGTTGTTTTTGCTACTTTAATTTAGAGATTGTTCGGTTTAACTGATTAAAAGTTATACTAATTACGCGTTATAAAAATTGGCTGTTAAAATTTAATTTTATAAATAAATAGTTATGTGTTACGATAGAAGTCTTGAAATTGATAGCAAATAATTAGTGTAATTTTTAAATAGGTGTTGGATCTGAAATTGTGCAAATTTAACTTTATCAATCTCATTTATATTTCTATTTATTGAATACGGCAAAATCTAAAATAATATCTATAAACAAAATAGAATACTGTGATGCATGTCTAGCTCCTCAATGTTAAACTCAATTTTAAGATTTCCAAGAGAGTTAGCTTATTCTTGGAGCTATCATCCTCTGATTTTACTTGTTTGAGCATTTGTTTATTCTTATCTAATTTTTCTTTTCTAATTTATCACTCTATTTTTTCAAAATAATCTAAATACTTTATTTTATATTGTATGATTTTAGGTCTCAAAATAGTAATGTTTCAGAAAATCAAAATCAAGAGGCTTTACAAACTACTGTTTATCATGACTTTGTGCAACCCAGATACTCTTTTTAGATTTAATGGATTCATTACTGTTGTTAATTCTTCACCTTAGATTTTTTAAAGCGCTTTGAGAAAAAAAGCTTTGAGAAAAGGCATCTTGATCATTATGATATGTTATTCCGAAATTAGTAATTTTGGTATTGATACCTCGTATAGAAGGTGATAAAAATAATTTCACAATTATGATATATTAATTCAGAATTGCCAATTCAAAATAAAAAAATTAATCAAATATTAATAAAATAATTTTATATTTTATCCTAAAATTATTATCTTTTATTCCACAAATCAAAACGGCCTTAGAGGAGAGTCTCTACGTAGAATCAACAATAATTTGTACCATAATTGGTTGAATTTGAAAATATTAATTTTGCATAAAAATCAGTATTAAGTTATATAATGTTTAGTTGTTAGTTTTTATTTTTTGGATAAATAGCATTTGCATAAGTTATGCAAGAATCTGTGTATAATTTTACGCATAATAGAACATGAAGTAAAAATGTGAATATTAGCAATACATGAATTAAAAATTCTAAAATAACAACACTCATAATAGTAAAGATTTTCTGTACATTTTATTTAAAGAACAAACAAATACATATTTTAAATTGTACATTATATACTACTTTTGTAATATATTAATCATTCAATAAAAAATATCTTTGCAATACTAATCCATATATTACTAATACCTATTATAATTTATGCGTCACTAATTCACCTGCATAACTTTCTCTAAAAATCAAATGACTGCATTTAGAGCCGTCAATACGGGCTAGGCCCGTTGGGCTTGCCCGACCCAACTTGTAATTTAATAGGGTTGGGCTAAGATTTTTGCAACCCATTAAAGAACAGGGCTTTTTAGCCCGGCTGGATAAGCCCGCTGGCTCGTAGAGCTTTAGCAATATGGGTTGGGCCGGCCCTGGTCTAAATAAAAATAATTAAAAAATAAAAATAAAATAGAGTACTAAAAAGAACAAAATGAGTCCAAACTCAAGGCTACTTAAACCATCATAAATATTAATTATGTTTATAAAATATGTAAGATTCGAACAACATCATGTCAAAAGTTATATAGTTTCACAGATTATTATGATTATTTTTTTGTAAACTTGAACTTAATTTGCAAGTAGTAACATTAGGTAATACTGTCTTGAAAATATTTATGTTATTAACAATTTAAAATTAAATTTAAACTTAAAAAATAATAAAAATAATATTATTTAAAAAAATAGGTTGGCCCGTCGAGGCTCGTAGCCCACAGAGTGATGGGTTGAGCTTGTTGTTCTTGAGCCCATCATTTTAATGGGTCAGCCCGGCCTGACTCGTTAAATTTCAAAGTCCGCGGGAGCTAGCCTGGATGGGCTGGGCCAGCCCGTATTGACAGTTCTAACTGCATTATCAAGTGTTTAAACAACAAATTGATTTAAATATTATTATAAAAAAAATTGAACTAAACATTGCATACTTCGTGGTTTATTTATATTTTTTTTCTTCTTTTCTTTAGCATCCAACAGAGAAATGAACATAATCAAATTCAACACTCATATGTTCAAGTCCCGTCAAATCAATCTGTGTTGAATCATATGCATTCTGCTTCAAGGTATTTTATTGCTCTCTCTCACACAGAGATATGATAATCTATGCTCAACTTTTATGAATAATTAATGCATATTTTTCCTTTTTTAATTTAATTTAATTTAATTTAATTTTATATTTATATTTTTAAAAGATATTTATTTTCTTGCCAGACTTATGTTTAATCCTGCTCTTGAACATTCAATTATTATGGGTCAGAACTTACCTTCAGAGGTATCTTTCTTTTGAAATTTTATCATTCTTCTGTTTTCAATTGGTTATAACTAGACATGAGAAGAGGAAATTAGGGACAAAAAAAGATCTTTGATTTGTTGAAATATAAATCTTACACTTAAGTGACTAAGAAGAAGTTACAATTCAATACTTTTATTGCCCTTTAAGCTAATTCAACATCAAAGTTATGTATACATGCTATTTTTTTTTGTTTCTCTATTAGCAGGGTTACAATATCGACTCTAGCAGGGTTACCATTTCTTCAACAGCCCAAAATGTGAGAGCTCATAGTTTCAGAGTACAATAGTCAAATATTTTTATTTTTTCTTCTTTTCTCTTCTCCCGTTTTGTTAATTTATTTGACATTATTTTTTTATTAGTGCATCCAAATAAAGGATATATTTTTATATTTAATAATAATTAACTTTAAACTTTTGATTTTATCCTTAACGAGAAGCTTGTATAATCTCATAAATGTTATGTCATATCTAATTCTATAAGTTCAAAAATTATTAATAACACAAACTAACATATTTAAAATCATAAATTTTAGAAATCTTCTTTTTGTTCTTTAATTTTTTCGTATTGAAAGATCATTTTGGGTAGGCATAAGTTTTTAAAAAAAGCCTATTCCCAAAAGCGCCAACCATAAAAATTATGCCTACCCAAAATGATCTTTTAGAAATTATGAATAGGCTTCTTTAATTTTGGGAATAGGCTTTTTTTTAAAACTTATGAATCTTTTAGATTTCGATCTAAAGATTTTTTTTGAACAATATGATAATTTTATGAAAAATATGTTAGACTATAGTCTAAGTTATTATAATAAGTTATATTGTAAATATTAGATGTCAGCCCTAAAGTTTTATCCGTAAATGAGAAGTATATGAATAAACATAAGACCTGAATCTAACATTATCTGGAAGGATAATTTTTCAAGGATTATATTCACAAAACATTAAAATTTATATCTATATTGTATTTACATTTTATATATAAAAGGAGTATAGTTTGCATTAAGTTTAAGCTAGGTGGATGTTACGATCCAGACCCGTCACGTGTGACACCCACATTAACCCTTCGGTGGAAGAACCATCTAAACCCAATTATCCAACATTAGTACTCAATAATTTTTAAAATATGAAATAAGTCATTCCATTATCGATCAATAATTCAAATAAGTCTAATAGTTAAAACAGTGCAGAATAATAAAAAACTCCCCCAAAAATTGAAAGTCATTGTACCAAAATATCTAAACATGAAAATCTGCGGGTACAACCCAAAAAACTAGAGTAACTAAAGTGTATGTGTCTGAAACAATTGGACAAGAACATAGCGTGTAAAGACTCATGGTTGCTCGAAAGATGAAGCTCACCCTTGAGTCGGAAATGATCGCTGACTACAACTGAGGTCTTGTCAAAGCCGCTGGAATATGCTCTAACTTAACAAAAAGAAAAGAACACATAGTATCAATATAAAATTTCGATGTACTGAAAGGATTATCAGCCAACTCAACTTAATAAAATGTGAACACATTAACCAACAATTTGTAAACAAGTACAATCATATAACACCTAGCAGTATACCTTCACTTAATCTCTTCTCAATAATAACCAAGTAAAATAGACAAGCGTAGGACAAGTACAAACAATCCACCAAATCAATATCATGACTAATAACAGTTAAGTCAACCTTGCCACAATTTCCTTTTTACTTCACTTTAACAGATGATTACACAATTCAAGTAAGTTAATATCCCGGACCGCTCATGAATTTGAAATAACATCAATAATATAACCCCATCAACTTATAGAACCGTCAAACTCACCAGCACCATGTATAAACATGTTATGGGTCTTATAAATGCCTACTAGACATGACTTGCAGGGGACGATCTCAATTCATGTACCAAATAATTCAGACAATTAGTGTCTGTCACCCTTATCTTAAACTAATGTTATACCATTCTTATTCCAACGTCCCCACCCTTATACCTCCCAAGTTCTGCCATTTTCATGACAATGACCTTTACCAGTTCATCTCATAATATCAACTCAAATTCCAACACTTATAATCATAATATGAGATAACACAATTACATTGCACTTTAAATTAAGACTTTTTACACAATCTCATTTCAAGTGGTTAAACACTTGTAATATTATTCAACCAGTTAACATTTATAGCATGCGTTGCAACAAGTAAACAAAGAGACAGTTAACATGCACACATCAACTAAATTGATTTTAAACTATATTTCAACCATCACCTACCTTAATCAAAGCCTTGCACTACTCTAACGAACTTGAGATTTATCCTTTCTTGCAATTTCAGCTCTATTATGGTTTAAAAGCAATAAGGTAATCAACATTCAACAAACAACTTAACAAATACAAGGATTATATCCTAATTCCATAACCTCAAGGCCAAAAATCATGATTATTCCCTTATTTTAGGGTTTTTATACATTCATTCAACCTTAATTCTACCAATTTCAAGGTTATAAGAAAGATTTCTAAGCATGTAACCGTGAATTATCCACCCTAGACCAAAACTCAAGGATTACACCTTATTTTTACTAAGTTACACCGTAAAATTAGCCTAGGTCAAGTCAAATCCTCTTCTACAATCAAAATCTAGTGATTCTAAGAATTAACCAATGAAAAACGAGTTAAACATGTGGATTAACTTACCTCAACGAAGGATTTTGGGTGAAAACTGCTAATGTTCGCCCTTAATCGCCTTTTCCAGTTCTGAAACAGAGGTGGAATGAAAATAACATTTTTAAGTCTAAAACTACATTTAACAGTGCGTAACCCGCTATAGTGGTCCGATTCCCATTATAGCAGCATCGCTATAGCGGGATCTGCCCGTTATGGTGGGATTGACCCAAGATGACCTCCACTATAGTGAAAATATTCCTGCTATAGAGGTCCCATCATAGTGTCCTAGGCGAGAAAGAAAGTCTAACAATCCCAGATTTTTTCTAATTTTACAACACACTGTCAGATATTGACATCCCAAACTAATCCTTTTACGTCAAATGCGATATCCAAAGTTCTACTAACCCAAATTTACTTTCAAAAGTTTCTACAAACTACTTAACCTCTTATCTATCATAATATGGTCTCAAATCATTTATACATCGACCTATCCATTATCGAATTTATCTAGACTATAATACACTTGAAATTCATTTAAGACTAGCTTAGCCTGAAATTTCTAACACTTTATTCGAGGAGAATCTTAACCTAAATTTTGACATGCTAGACTGTACCATAATGACTGAAAAGGGTCATTACAACAAATACCAATTTGCGTATCGGTCATCTCCAAATGATAATTCAAGAAAATAATAAAATGAAGCAAGGACAGTACCTGAATCCTCAAACAAGTGAGGTTACTTATCGCATATATCTGCCTCAGTCTCCTAAGTGACCTCCTCAACCGGACGGTACTTCCAGTGTACTTTGACTAATCTAATCTCCTTAGTCCTCAACTTCCAAACTTCCTGGTCAAGAATCACTATCAATTATTCCTCATAAGGAAGGTTCTTATCAAGCAAAACTGAGTCCCATTTAATTATGTAGTCGTCATTCCTATGGTACTTCTTAAGCATGGAAACATGAAACACCAGATGGACCCCTGAAAGGCTTGGAGGCAAGGCCAGCTTGTAAGCTATTGACCCACATCTTCAAGAACCTCAAACGGACCGATATACTTGGGGTTAAGCTTGCCCTTCTTATCAAATCACATAAATCCATTCATGGTAAACACCCTTAACAACACATGCTCACCCAATTTGAAATACATATCTCTTACCTTGCGGTCAGCGTATTACTTTTGTCTACTTTGGGCTACCAACAACTTGTCCTGAATAAACCTCACTTTGTCTTGGGATTCCTTCACCAGGTCTGTGCCCAAAGTCTTCACATCACCCACTTTGAACCAACCTATGGGTGATCTACACCTTCTCCTATAAACTACTTCAAATAGAGCCATGTCGATACTAGAGTGATAACTTTTGTTATAAGAGAACTCATACAATGGTAGAAACTTATCCCAATAACCCCTAAAATCAGCTACACATGCTTGTAGCATATCCTCAAGTACCTTAATGGTCCTCTCAGTCTGCCCATCAGTCTGAAGATGAAAAGCAGTACTAAGATCAAGCTAGGTGCCCAACTCCTCATGCAACTTGTGCCAAATTTAGAGGTAAACTGCGTACCTCCATCGGATCTGATAGACATTGGCACCCCATGCAATCTCAGGACTTCCTTGACATAAATCTTGGCTAACTGCTATGAGTTATAATTCAACTTAATGAAAAGGAAATGAGTGGACTTTGTCAGCCTTTCCACTATGACACAGATCGAGTCATACTGCCCCAAGGTCTTAGGAAGACCCACTATGAAATACATAGCAATCCTCTCCCACTTCCACTCGGGAATGGGCATGCTCTAAGAAAACCTACAGGACTTTGGTGTTCGTACTTCACCTGCTGACAGTTATGACAATTGGCCACATACTCTACTATATCTTTCTTCATTCGAGGCCACCAATAGAGTTGCCTCTAGTTATGATATATCTGGGTTGCACCAAGATGTATATAGTATCGAGAACTATGATCTTCCACAAGAAAACTCAAAATCACATCATCAATACAAGACACATACACACGCCCTCTCACCTTCAACACACCACATGCATCAAGTGTAGCATCTTGAGCTTCACCGCATACCACTTTGTTATGAATCTTGTTCAATTTTGCATCCTCAAATTGCTTAGCCTTGATTGTATTAAGGAATGTTGACCTAACCTCCATACTAGACAACACTACACCCCTTTCAGACACTCCAAGATGCATAAACCGCATTGCTAGAGTTTGGATCTCTCTAGCCAAAGGTTTCCTCATCACACTCAAACAAACCAAACTGCACATACTTACAGATTGTTGGATCAATGCGTCTGCCACCATATTGGCCTTCTCCGAATGATAATAGATGGTCACATCATAATCTTTTAGTAACTCTATCCACTGCCTCAGCCTCAGCCTCAAATTCAAGTCCCTTTGAGTGAAAACATATTGTAGACTATGATGGTTCGTGAATACGTCACACTTAACACCATAAAGGTAGTGTCTCCATATCTTCAATGCAAAAACCACTGCTGCCAACTCCAAGTCATGAGTTGGATAATTCATCCCATGTGACTTCGATTGCCTCAAAGTATAGGTGATCACATTCCTGTCCTGCACCAACATAGCACCTAAGCCAGAATGTGAAGCATCACAAAACACACTGAAATTCTTACCTTCAACCGGCAAAGTGAGAATGAGAGTTGTGGTCAAAAGATACTTGAGCTTTTGAAGCTCTCTTCACACTGGTCAGACCAAACAAATGGTACCTCCTTTTGTTTCAGTCTTGTCAAGTGAGTAGCAATGGAGGCAAAGTTTTTGACAAATCTCCAATAATAGCTAGCCAGACCCACAAAGCTCCAAACTTCAGTCACTGAGTTAGGCCAAGCCTAACTCTTAACATCCTCAATCTTCTAGGGATCTACCATCACCCCCTTTTCAGAAACCATATGCCCCAAAAAGGACACAGAAGACATCCAAAACTCACATTTAGAGAATTTAGCATAAAGTTTTTTCTCCTTTAAAATACCCAAGACTATGTGTAAGTGACCTGCATATTCCTCCTTACTCTTGGAGTAAATTAAAATGTCATCAATAAATACAATTACAAATGAATCCAAGAAGAATTTGAAAATACCATTCATCAAATTCATGAATGTTGTTGGTGCATTGGTCAACCCAAACGATATCACTAAGAATTTGTAATGTTCATAATGAGTCCTGAAAGCTATTTTGGGTATATTCTCAAGCCAAATCCTTAACTGGTGATACCCTGACCTTAAATTTATCTTGGAAAATACTGAAGCACCCTTTAATTAGTCAAATAAATCATTGTCATGCCCCGAGGCTACCCCCTAGATGTAACACGGGATCTGAAATCACAAGTGGTCCCAAGTTAACCCTTGACACTTGAATAACTTAGCCAAACATAGATAAACTTAGCAGAAGCAATAAACTAAGGAGATAAGTAAACTGAACCATCAATAGATCAAGGTCCAAATATAACAGAATCTTAAGCCTCAAGTGATCATCTCATAACCTTTGAAATCATTCACACAATCTCTTAACATATCTTCCAAGATCTGAATAGTACGCTCGGCCTGGCTATCCGTCTGTGGGTGAAAAGTTATGCTAAGTCTCACCTAAGTACCAAGGCCCTTCTGAAATGATCTCCAAAATTGGGATGTGAACTGAGTACCCCTATCTTAAATGATAGACAAAGGAACCCCATGCAATCAGACTATCTCACGGATGTAGAGTCTGGCATAATCCTCTGCTGAATCAATAGTTTTGACAGCCAAGAAGTGGGATGACTTAGTCATCTTATCGACAATCACTCAAATAGAATCATGCTACCTGCGAGTATGAGGTAAGCCTGTAATGAAGTCCATATTGATTGCTTTCCACTTCCAAGTAGGAAGATCAATATCCTAAGTCATTCCACTTGGTCGCTGATGTTTTACCTTCACTTATTGACAATTGGGATACTTAGCCACAAAATTTGCTATGTCCCTCTTCATGCTATTCAACCAATAGACTTTCCATAGGTCACCGTACATCTTGGTGGCACCGGGGTGAATGAAATACCTAAAACTATGAGCCTCTGTCAAAGTCCGCTGTCACAACCCATCTATGTCTGGCATATGCATAATCGACCCTGATATCGAAGCACACCATATCTTGCTTGGGAGAAAACCTCTACCCTCTACCGATGGACTACATCCTTCAACTGATGCAAAATAGGATCACTGTCTTACTTCTCCTTCACCTCAACTACCAAATATGATTCAGACCCATTTTGAACAATAACGCCACCATTCACTGAATCTATAAGGCAAACTTCTAATCAAGCAAGTCTATGAACATCCTTGGCTAACTCTTTCTTTCTGTCTTTCACCAAAGACACACTACCCATAGACAATATACTAAGTGCATCGGCCACTACATTGCCTTACTCGGATGGTAAAGTACACTCATATCATAATCTTTGAGAAGATCAAGCCATCTTCTTTGATGAAGATTCAATTCCTTCTGAGTGAACACATACTAAAGACTCTTATGGTCAGTTAACACATCCAAATAGACACCATACAAGTAGTGCCTCCAAATCTTTAAAGCAAAAACCACCGTCTCTAACTCAAGACCATGAGTCGGGAAATTTTTCTCATGAATCTTGAGTTGTCTAGAAGCATAAGCAATCACCTTATCACGTTACATCAAAACACAACTCAAACAAGTCCTAGAAGAATCATAATACATAATAAAACCATCTACTCCCTCGAGTAGAGCGAAACTAGAGCTGTCCTTGAAGTTCTTCTCACACTCATTAGACCACTGAAACTTAATGTTCTTCTGAGTCAACTTGGTCAATGGGGTAACTATGAAAGAAAACCCTTCCACAAATCTCCTGTAGTACCTAGCCAAACCCAAAAAGCTCCTAATATTAGTGTCACACCCTGAGCCTACCCCTTGGATGTAACACGGGACCCAAGATCACAAGTGATCTCAAGATAACCCTCTGGCATTAGCATGACTTAAAAACTGAACAAAACATAAAAACGGAAGCTTAACTAAAGTAATGAGCAACTGAATATGTTATATAAATAAAAGTTTAAGAATGAAAATCTGAATATAGCTAAATATCTGACTCTATGTATGAAATCCTCTACTACTGACTAGCTGCTAGGACAAGCTCCCAGCTACTCTATATACTGAAAACTGAATGAAAGAGCTAATAGTCTAGAATGAAGCTAAACTCCAAGTCCTCAAAGGAGGAGGACTCACCAAGCTGGCTGTATGTGCTACTGATCTACTAGCCACAAATTTGGGAGAGGGCTAAAAAATCTACATTATGATAGGATGCAACATAAAGAGGTATGCTGTCAGTACTATGGAATGTACTGAGTATGTGAGATATGCATAAATCATGATAAATTATACTTAAGAGCATGATTAAAACTGAGTTCATGCATAAATAGAAGAAATCATAAGTAAATATTAAAATTTGAACGTAAGTCATAAAACAATAAGCCAAGCTTCAAAATAGGATATCATATAAATTAAAAGTTTGAAAACATTCATACGGGAGTTTCTCTTAACTGACATAAACCATGATGAGCTACATGGAGTTTAGTGTCATACACCCACACCAAAAAAGGTTGTCCTAACCGACCAAGATTAGAATCAGATCATAATAGGATCCTGTCATAAGCCACATAGGGTAACCTACGATGGCAACGTAGTTTTGGACTTGGGTAATCTAGAACTCTCATCGCTCAGTGCTAAATACTACGCTTAAAATATATCATAAAGCTCACATAAATGTGACATATCTAGATGCCAAATCTTGTTCATAATCATAATCATATTGGCAAACCTGGATCATCATACAACTCATAAACCTTGGTTTTGAAAATAGTTCATGAGCCTTAATGAAAAGTCGGGATGTCATACAAATCATGAAGATACTGCTATGAGCCTAAGATCCATATCATGTCATAAATCATATGCTAAAAATTATGTATTTGGAAACGTGCCTTGTTCATCGTGCTTGTAGTAAAATCATGAAAAAACTTACTCAACACATGCATAGCTTTATAGATTTTAAAAATAGGGTTTTTGATTAAAAACATACCATAATGTGAAATAATGCTAAAAATCATTCTCGATGCGTGGGATTTTGAAAATACTTAAGGAATCTTATATGTATCATGGGTAAAAGATGAGAAATCATGGATTGATGCCAATAAACTGAATTCATAACAATTTCACAAATTAGGCAAAGGTTAGCCTTCAAATCATGAATTGGGTAAGAACCTTAATTTAGAGTTAGAATTAATAGAAGAATCATGAGGAAACAATTTATAGAAGAACCCATGAGAATTGGGTAAGAACCTTAATTTAGAAATTCAGAAAATCAATTTAGAAGATTAAGGTTTTGGGCATAAGAGTGAAGGAATTCCCTTATTGAATACCCATATACCCGAATTGAAGCTTTCCTAACTTGGGACTTGAGGATGGAGACTTCAAGATGGAATACTTAGCTTGAAGCTTGGAGAATAGAGACCCTTTTCTTCTCTTGAAACTTGATTGAGAGAATGAAAGATAACTTAGGCTAAGTGGGAATAAAACCCCTTCTAATTTGCCCAAAATGACTTATTTAGGAGTTAAAAGAGTGGGAATTTACAAAAATACCCCTAGGAAAAGACTCTAAAAACTTCAGAAAAATTCATCAAAGGCGTCCACGGACATGAATCATGGCCCATGGAATGAATCACAGTCCGTGGAATGAAGGTCGTGGTTCTAGGGGACTTTTCAAGCCTCTGGACTTATTTCCACGAGTGGAAACCACGGTTCGTGGTTTGATCCATGACCCATGGATCAAACCCATGAATCTCAGGCCAAAAACAGATCTGCAGGTTTAATTTCATGTATTCAAACCACGGGTCATGGTTTGATCCACGATCCATAGATGGCTCTCATGGTTTTTTTCTGTCTTTTTGACAGACAGACGCATTTTAGTAAAACACTTATAACATTTTACTCCAAACTCGTATTAATGTGCGGTCAGTGGCATTCGAAAGAAGACTCAAAGATCTTTAATTTGGTGGATACTAGGTCACCTAACCCTTCATATTCTAGGAGTTATGATCGTTTGAAGTTGACTATTGAAAAATCATACACTAAAACTCAATAGGTAAGGAGGTTTCAACTCAACTTGAGCTAGAGGTTCTTTATGACCCTTATTCATGTCTAATACACCTTCAAAACTTAAGAATAGGTCTTAATACTTAGATACGTAGAAAATTTATCTAGTTTCAGTCTAACAACACATGAAGAACGAATCAGATTTGGCTTAGAATTTCTGGGGTGTTACAATATCTCCCCTTTGGGATCATTCGTCCTCGAATGAAGACTACTAGTTGAGATTGGAGGGGGAAAAGGGTTGCAATCCCATCAACTGAGTTCTAAGATCTGAAATATTTCATGGTAACTGATTTTTGACTGAAATATAAATTGTGTTGGATTCAAGGGGCATGTATGCATATAGAGAGCATAAGCATAACGGATGGGACATGAAACTAAATACCTAACATGATAACTGGTTTGGATTAAGAGTAGTGTCTCAGTTGAAACTCATAAGGAATAAGCGCATTCTTAGAAATCGTAGTTAACTGAAAAAGACATCAAACTAAGAGGGGTAACCATATGAGAAAACCATTCTCTTTTAAACTGAACTTACTATCTTGGACTAATCTGAATGTAGGGCCTTCTAGCATTAAGAATGATTATCGATAGGTCTTAACTAATTTGATATGAGGAGTCTAGTATTCTTGCAAGATGAAGCTACTGGACCTAAAATATGAGCACCCTGGGCTAGGAGTAAGAACAAGACTATTCTTGCCTTAATTACTATGGTTGACAACTCTTAAGCTTAGAAACACCTTTCAACTACACTAACTCCCCTGAATACTAAGGTCTGAGTTTAACTACCTTCTTTCACTATGTTCAAGCCTATTTTGACTAAATCTCTTACATCTAGAGTTACCTCCCAAGAATGATATTCCTTTTTATCACAAAAATCAACTAACCTTGAGCTCCAATCAATGGGTCACTAGGCGCACAAAGAAAAATCCCATGTGTATTTCATCACGACTTTTAAGCTTATCACTATGAATCACCCTATGGTTTGTAGCTCATACTATCCAAGACTTCTCCCCTCTTCCTAGTATATGTAGGAGCTGTAACTTAAAGAACTTCTACAAAGAGACATACCAAAATTTCTGACCTAACTATTTCACATGAATAATCCTCACCTAACTTTTCTTCCACGCTTACAACCTACTACTTCCCATCCAGGATACTACTTAGCTTCCTCTACTAACAGCTGTGACAACACAAGCCAAGATCACTGAGAGAATAGGGTGGGAGCATGAGCATCACGAATAAAGGAATACTGATCGGTCTTGAATTACACTTAGCTTGATCAAGCCACTCAAGGTGAGGTATGAGAAGTCAATTAAAAAGGCATGAGTGTCTCACATCCTAGACTTACAAAGCATGGTTAGAGTAAGGAAATCACAAGCATGAATTATTCGAGAAATCTAGAATGAGCATATACATGATGTAGCATGATTTCATTAGCCATTAAGGCATATCTTGAGAACTGAGTATATAGAGCTGAGCATAGTGAGACATGAGCTTTAATATATGACAAGTATGATGGTATAATGCTTGAATTCGTAGAATCATAGAGTAAGATTGGAATTGCTGTCTGGAGAAATTTCTGTTTGTTTTGGGAGTTGAGTATGGATGTGAATTTGTATGAAGTCCGTGAATTTGAATTAAGACCAAGGCACTGGAATACAAGACATGAATGGGGTGTTGTAATGAGGGAAGTATACTTAAGATGCTAGGATAGAAATAAGTCTCTACACCCCTCCTAACTTCATTTTAACACCCATTAGTATCACTACCTGAGTCTCCAAAATCTGACTGATTCTACATCCCACCATCTCCCCTATAGATTCATGCTATAGACTAAGTCTGTGGACCTCTCGCTAACCTCTAAATAGAACTATGATCATTTTACTCTAACAGAGTAAACACTACCCTAGAAGCTAGTTTGAGTATACACTTACTTCAATAGTCTAAGGCTCTCCCTCGCCTAAAAGTCTAGGCCTCCACCTTTCTATCTCATATAGGGGTTGTACATATCACAAAACTATCATTCTCACTCTCATACTATATCTCTTCTGTTCACATCCTATACCTAGTATATACTGGTACAATAACTTACCCCTCTTTAGTCCATACCAAGGGATGTATCATCCCATTACCTATCTAATAAAACACAACTCTAAATGCATACTCCAATCAACTATCATTCTCCCGTCTAGGCTACTATACTTCTGACTTCATATTTCTGGCTCTAGGTTCATTCTACTACTAATGGCTTACTACACAACATCTGTCGGGTGGCAATACTACCCAAGGATCTAGGTACATATTTTCCCCTTTTACGGGATAATTAGTAACAAGGTTCTAGAAGAGAATCAAAGAGCACATCGCTGATAGATAATCTGAGATTTACTACTTCTAGCACTGCAAATATGAGGTAAAGCAGGTGGAATTAGGACAACACATAAATTTGGAGAATACATAGAGTTAAACTCTATTGAACGATATTGAACATCAAAGAAGTGAACTTTTTCCTAGGACACCTTGTAGCCTCCCTCTCATAAGTGTGGCGCGCTTCACACCCATAAAAAAGACTCTACTTGATACGACTTTTATAGACCCTAGGACTCTTGAACCTAGCTCTGGTACCAAGTTTGTCCTGCCCCGAGCCTACCCTCTGGACATAACACGGGACCCAAGATCACAAGTGATCTCAAGATAACCCTCTGGCATTAGCATGACTTTAAAACTGAACAAAATATAAGAACGGAAGCTTAACTAAAGTAATGAACTTAATTTGTTATATAATTAAAAGTCTAAGAATGAAAATCTAAATAGAGCTGAATATCTGACTCTATGTCTGAAAGTCTCTACTACTGATGAGTTGCTGGGACAAGCCCCCAGTTAACTCTAAATACTGAAAACTGAATGAAAGAGCTAATAGTCTAGAATGAATCTAAACTCCAAGTCCTCGAAGGAGGAGGACTCACCAAGCTAGATAGATGTGTTGTTGATCTACTAGCCAAAAATCTGGGAGCGGGCTACAGAATCTACATCATGATAGGATGCAACACAAAGAGGTATGCGGTCAGTACTATATAATGTACTGAGTATGCAAGATATGCATAAATCATGATAAAGTATACTTGAAAGCATGATTAAAACTGAGTTCATGCATAAATAGAAGAAATCATAAGTAAATATCAAAATTTGAACATAAGCCATAAAACAATAAGCCACGTTTGCAAAATAGAATATCATATAACTTATAAGTTTAAAAACATTCATACGGGAGTTTCTCTTAACCGACATAAACCATAATGAGCTATATGGAGTCCAGTTCCATGCACCTTCACTGAAAGAGGTTGTCCTAACCGACCAAGGTTAGAACCATATCATAATAGGATCCTGCCATAAGCCACAGAGGGCAACCTATGATGGCAATGTAGTTTTGGACTTGGGTTTTCTAGAACCTTCATTGCTTGGTGCTAAATACTACTCCCAAAACATATCATAAAGCTCACATACATGTGACATATCTAGATACCAAATCTTGTTCATAATCATAATCATATTGAAAAACTCAGATCATCATACAACTCACAAACCTTGGTTTTGAAAATATTTAATGAGCATTAATGGAACGTAAAAATGTTATACAAATCATGAATATACTGTTGTGAGCCTAAACTCCATATCATGTCATAAATCATATGCTAAAAAACATGTATTTGGAAACGTGCCTTGTTCATCGTGCTTGTAGAAATCATGGAAAAACTTACTCAACAGATGCATAGCTTTATAGATTTTAAAATTAGGATTTTTTATTGAAAACATACCATAAGGTGAAATCATGCTAGAAATCATTCTTGATGCATGGGATTTTGAAAACACATAAGGAATCTTATATGAATCATGGGTAAAAGATAAGAAACCATGAATTGATGCCAATAAACTGAATTCATAAAAATTTCACAAATTGGGCAAAGGTTAGCCTTCAAATCATGAATAGGAAACAACTTACACAAATCCATGTAAAATCATGCAATTTAGAGTTAGAATTCGTAGAAGAATCATGATGAAATAATTTATAGAAGAACCCATGAGAATTGGGGAAGAACCCTAATTTAGAAATTAATAAAATCAATTTAGAATATTAGGGTTTTGGGCATAAGGGTGAAGGAATTCCCTTATTGAATACTCACATACCTGAATTGAAGTTTTCCTAACTTGGGACTTGAGGATGAAAACTTGAAGATGGAATCCTTAGCTTGAAGCTTAGAGAATGGAGACCTTTTTCTTCTCTTGGAACTTGATTGAGAGAATGGAAGAGAACTTAGGCTAAGTGAAAATAAAACCCCTTCTAATTTACCCAAAATGACTTAACTTAGGAGTTAAAAGAGTGAGAATTTACAAAAATACCTCTAGAAAAAGAGTCTAAAAACTACAGAAAATTTCGTCAAAGACTTCCAAGGACATGAATCACGGATCGTGGAATGAATCACGGTCTGTAGAATGAAGGTCGTGGTTCCAGGGGACTTTTCAGGCCTCTAGACTGATTTCAACGAGTGGAAACCACGGTTCATGGTTTGATCCATGACCCGTGGATTAAACTTCTGAATCTCAGGCCAAAAATAGATCTGCAGGTTTGATTTCACATATTCAAACCATGGGTCGTGGTTTGATCCACGAGCCGTAGATGGCTCTCGTGGTTTTTGTCTGTCTTTTTGACAGACAGACACATTTTAGTAAAATGCTGATAACTTTTTACCCTGGACTCATATTAATACACGGTCAGTGGTGTTGAAAAGAAGACTCAAAGAGCTTTAATTTGGTGGGTACTAGGTCACCTAAATTTTCATATTCTAGGAGTTATTATTATTTGAAGTTGACCCTTGAAAAATCTTACACTAAAACTCAATCGATAAGGAAGCTTTCAACTTAACTTTGAGCTAGAGGTTCTTTATGACCCTTATTCATATCTAATACACCTTCAAAACTTAAGAATAAGTATTAATACTTAGATACATAGAAAATTTATCTAGTTTAGGTCTAACAACACATGAAGAACGAATCAGATTTGGCTTAGAATTTCTGGGGTGTTACAATCAGACAGAAAAGTGGATCTAGGCCAGTTCTTCACTGCCTCTATTTTCTGTGAATCAACTCGAATACCATCTCTAGTCACAATATGACTCAAAAAGCAATAGACTACATCTAGAATTCACACTTACTGAACCTAGCAAATAATTGACGATCCTTGAGAGTTTGCAACACAACTCTTAAATGATCCGCATTCTAATTCTCACTCCGAGAGTACATCAGAATATCATCAATAAGAAAAATCACAAACATATCCAAATACTATTTGAACACTCGGTTCATCAAGTCCATAAAGGCTGCACGAGTGTTTATTAGTCCAAAATACATAACCACAAATTCAAAAATGACCATATCGAGTTCTGAACGCTATCTTTGGAATGTCACACTCTCAAACACGAAGTTGATGGTAATCGGATCTAAGGTCAATCTTGGAGAAATAACTGGCACCCTGAAGCTGATCAAACAAGTCATCAATTCTAGGAATGGGATACTTATTCTTCATTGTGACCTTGTTCAACTGATGGTAGTCAATACCCATTCTGAGAGAACCATCTTTCTAATGCATGAATAGGACTGGAGCACCCCATAGAGAGATGCAAGGTTGAATAAAACCCCTATCAAGAAAGTCTTTCAACTGAGCTTTCAATTCCTTAAGCTCTGCCCAAACTATTCTGTAAGGAAGAATAGATATAGGTTGCATATCTGGGAGAAGGTCTATCCCAAAGTCAATCTCCCACTCGGGAGGGACTCTGGGCAGATCCTTGAGAAACACTTTAGGAAATTCATTCACAATAGGAACTGACTGAAGAGGTGGGGTTTCAAACTCCAAATCCATGATCTGAACTATATGATAGACATAACTCTTAGAAATCATCTTTCTAGTTTTGAAGTAAGATACGAAACGACCCTTTGAGGATGGAGGACTACCTTGACACTCTAGGATGGGTTCATTTGGAAACTTGAAACTGACTACTCGGGTACAACAATCAACCAAGGCATAACATGCATGCAACCAATCCATACCAAGAGTAACATCAAAATAAGTCATTTCCAACTCTACTAGATTGGCTGAAGTGACTCTATGAAGGACTGAGATAGGGCAGTTTCTATAAATTTTCTTGGCAAAGACTGACTTACCAACAGGAGTGGAAACACAAAAGGGTTCTAAGAGTTGTTTTGGACTAACTTTGAATTTGCAAGCAACATAAGAGGTCACAAAAGAAAAAGAGGCTCTGGGGTCCAACAAAGCATAAATATCAAAAGAGAAGACTTGTAACATACCAATAACAATATCTGGGAACCTCTCCTGATCCTCGTAAGATGACTTAGCATAGAGTTGATTCTAGCGCTGACCACTACCCAGACCAGAAGTGGTACCCTGCTGCACCAGACGACCTGCTGGGACTGCTGTAGTAGACTGAGGCCTGCCACCTCCGTGTCTCTTCTTGGCTGAAAGGCAATCCCTAATCCTATGACCAATCTTTCCATACCCAAAGCATCCCTCTTTTCCAGCAAGGCACTCACCAGGGTGGCTCTTACCACATTTATTGAAAATAGGGTAGGAAATACCTTTTGCAACACTCCTCTAAGACTATGAACCTGATCCTCTACCGGACTGATCATGCCTAGGCCTGTGGGTCTGAGTAAGAGCACTAGCTAATGAATGTACAGGTCCTAATGACCTCTTCTAAAATGAAGAATGGTGTCTGCCTCTGGACCTCTGATGGCTAAAAGCCAAACCCTCTAATCTAGACCTCTTATTTTCCCTTTCCATTTCCTTCAACTTATTACCCTCAATCTGATAGGCATAAGTCATAATCCTAGAGATATCCATGTCCCCCAAAAGCATAGCGGACCTACACTCTGTTTTCACCAAGTTTGACACCCCATAAATGAACTTGCTCATCTGATCCCTCAAATCGGCCACCATAGTAGGAGCATATTGAGAAATTTGGGTGAACCTCAATCCATATTACTGAACTGACATAGATCCTTGCCTCAAATTCATGAACTCTTTGGCCTTAGCCTCCCTCAACTCTCTAGGGAAGAACCGATCAAGAAATGCTCTCTCAAAGCACTCCCAAGTCATAGGGACTGCATCCCTATCCCTAGCATCCTTCCACTGAGTATACCAAATGTGAGCCACCTCTTTGAGCTGATAGGAAGCTAGCTCAACACCATCCACTCCGACAACTTACATCACCTCCAAAATCTTTTTCACTTCATCCATGAAATTTTGCAAATCCTCACCAACCTTAGAACCGAAAAACTCAGGCGGGTTCATACGAATGAAGTCTTGAACTCTGGATGCAACTGCCCCACTATGAGGGTTAGAAGGAACAGGTGCTACGGGATTGGCATAGTTGGCCATTGCATGAGCCAATATCTGAATGACATTCCTAAACTCCGCAATAGTAGCCTCATGGTTCGATTAGAGGATTAGCATTTTAGGTGTTGGCCCAATGAGACATGGCATAGCGAGGAGGCATAATCTAAAATGCATAAATATTGGATTAGAGGAGTTAAACACTATCACATGACATGATCATGAAATAAGTGAAGTTTTTTCTAAGACACCTCATAGCTTCCCCCTTATAAATGTGGCGCACTTCACATCCATGAAGGAGACTCTAATTGATGTGGTTTTTAGACACCCTAGGACTCTTGAACCTGATGCTCTAATACCAAGTTTGTCATGCTCCCAGGCTACCCCCTAGATATAACACGAGACCCAGAACCACAAGTGGTCCGAAGTTAACCCTTGGCACTTGCATAAATTAGAGAAACATAGATAAACTTAGCGGAAGAAATAAACTAAGGAGATAAGCAAACTAAACCATCAATAGATCAAGGTCTAAAAATAACAGAATCTAAAACCTCAAATACAGAATCTCTAGCTATGTCTGAAAAGCCTCTAAACTAGATATGAGTTGCTGGGACAAAACCCCAGCTAACTCCAAATACTAATAGGAAGACCTTTAAAATAGCTAAGCTGATACTAGTCCTTGAAGGATGAGGACTCAGCACTCGAAGCTGGGAAACGTACTGACCTCTTGCCATGAGTCTGAGATCGAGAGCCTGAATCAGCATCATAACAGGATGCAACACAAAATATGTGTCAGTACTATAGGATTTACTGAGTATGCGAGATATGCAAAATCTGGAGTGAAACATGCTAAAGGTACTTGAAACTAAAATCATGCTATAATAGTAAAATCCGCAATGTAAAGACTCAATACAATATCATAATCTAAAACATATCAAAAAACCATAAGTGATAGTAGAAATTCCAAAGTTTGAAGACAAAGAATCAATACATTTAAAAGCTTGAAACTATTTTTGTGGGAGATTCTCATAACCGACATAGACCATGTGACCTACATGGTATTCGATGTATATACCCCATCGAGAGGACCCAATATAACTTGCCAGGGTATAGAGGTATAGCTAGCGTGATCACAATTTTTGATGCCTAACTAAGAGGCTAAATAAACCTACGAGGGCACGTAGTTCTGGGACTTAGGGTACTCTCACCCCATCTAACTCGATGATAAATACTACTCCCAAAATATACTTTAGGTCATATATAAACTGGGGAATATCTAATGCCAAAACTACTGATAAGCATAAGGACATATCTAATGTCATGCCATTCTCAAATCATAAGTCTTCAAGCTTACCATAACCATAATTCAAATATAATTCTTTCTAGAATTCATGGCTTAAAGAATTAGGAATGCAATTTTATAATACTTGAGGTCCTGTTATCTAAACATGCTAATTTTTACTTGCGAACATGCAATTTAGTGAAATTATGCTAGAAATCATTCTCAATAGATGGGATTTTGAAAACACTTGAGGAAACATGTATTGATCATGGGTATAAGGTTAGAAACCATTAATTGATGCTAATAAACTAAATTCAAAATAATTTCATAAATTGGGTAAGAACCCTGATTTTATAGTTTCATAAATCCAAAGTAAAATCATGGGCTTTGGGCATAAAAGTGAAAGGAATCCCTTATTGAATACCCACATACCTGAATTAAAGCTTTCTTAATCTAGGCTAAGAGGGATAGAGACTTGGAGCTTGAAGCTTGAGAGACCCTTTCCACTTTTAGAAAATGAATGAGAGTTTGTGAGGGGACTTAGGCTAATTAGGGATGAAACCCTACTAAAAGATTCCAAAATGACCTCGTTTAAGAGTTAAAAGTGTGGGAAATTACCAAAATAACCCAGGGATCTAATTTAGAAAAATAACTTAAAACTGCGGCTTCAAGTTCCACGAGTGCAATCCACGAGTCATAGACTCAACCATGACTCGGGGTTTCCTCTTGTGGTTCCTGGCCAAAATATTCAACTGCAGATCATGATTCACGAGTTAACAGTATGGTCCATAGAACCATCCACGGTCTGTAGAACCCACTCATGGTTCACTAAGGCAAAGACAAGTCTTAGGTTTATTTTCATGAGCTAGTTCTACGACCCGTAGAACCGTCCATGACTCATGAACCCAACTCGTGGTTCTCAGACCTGAGGAGGGTCTGCAAAATAGTTTCCACGAGTCCATTCCATGGCTTATGGTTTGGGCTCATAATTCTTGGAAAGTTTAGAATTTTCAGAGTTTCTAAGATAAAAAAGCTGGTTTGAATTCCGGAGTGTTACAACCATCTAGTCGAGGCCAAGGATACTTATTCCTTATGGTAACCTTATTCATCTATTGGAACTCTATACACATTCTCATGTGACTATCCTTTTTCTTAACAAATAACACTTGAGCACCCCAAGGCAAAGCACTAGGATGAATGAATCCCTTATCAAGTAACTCCTGTAACTATGTCTTGAGCTCTCTCTACTCAGCTAGAGCCATTCTATAGGGAGGAATAGATATTGGGCGAGTGCGGGACTATAAATTAGTTCAAACGTCAATGTCCCGATTAGGAGGCATACCAGGTAAGTCAGTGGGAAATACCTCTTGAAAGTCAGACACTACGGGGACTGACTCAATAGAGGGGACCTCTACACTAACATCCTGAAGATGTGCCTAAAAGGCCAAACACCCCTTTCGAACTAGCTTCTTAGCACAAATTAAGGAAATTATTTTAACAGGTCCAGACTTATAAACACCTTCTCATTCTAACTTATCCATACCAAGAATGTCTAAGGTCACATTTTTAACATTACCGTTCAAAACAGCATGATATGGGGATAACCAAATCATGCCCAAGATGATATCAAAATCAAGCATATCCAGAATCACAAATCCACCCAAGTCTGAAATCTCATAAATATTACAGAGAAAGAATGATACACTTGAGTCACTACCACAGAGTCTCAAATCAAAGTAGATACATACAAAGGTAAGTCAAGAATATCACAGACCATGTCTAAACCCAAGGAAAATTTAACAAATACATATGAATAAGTGGAACACAAATCAAATAAGACCATAGCCATCCAGTCACAGATGAGAATAGTACCTATATGATTGCATCTGAAGCCTCTGCCTCAGATTTACCTGGAAAGGCATAGCAATAAGATTTTTCATCAATCTAAGCAACCTCTCTATTAGGCTGAGCACCACCTGTAACACCCCAGGATTTAAACCAGCAGACAAACTCAGAATCTAGGACTTTCTGCAGTTGTTGGTCACCACGGGTAGCTGCCACGAGCGTCGATGTCACGATGGGCTATAGGGCGGATCATGGGAACCAGCCAGCGGCTACTAAGCCAAGTCCTCTCCGCCCGATGGTCAGCCAGATGGGCATCGCAGGTGCGATGGCCCATGGGAACCTATCATCGAGATCCTCTAATAGCTTTGCCCCAACTTCCCAGTGCATCAACGAGCTACGCCACAAACGTCATGGATGCGATGGCCCATGGGACCACATAATCATAACCCTCTAGTGCCCCAGAATTTCAAACCTTCCCTCAAAAGCCTTGGCCAACAGGACGTCGTGAGTACGATGCCTGTCAGGCAGCCCGTGAGGCGACAGTTTCCTACTGCTTTTTATTTTAAGTCCCAGGGGTATTTTTGTAATTATCCACCCTTTTAACTCCTAAGTGAGGTCGTTTTGACCAATTTTAGTAGGGCTTTATCCCTTAATAGCCTAAGCTCTTCTCATTCTAAGTCATTTTATTCCAAAAGAAGAAAGTGTTCCTCTTCTCCAAGTCTAAAGCTCCAAGTTCAAGCCTCTATTTCTTTTCATCCTTGATCAAGCTAGCTTCAATAAGGTATGCGGGTATTCAATAAGGGAATCATTTCACCCTTATGACCAAAGCCTCATATTTTTACTTTCATTTATGAATTTATGAAATTAGGGTTCTTATCCAAATTGGGAAAAAGTTATAGGTTTTGTTTTAAAGTATCAATTCATGGTTTCTCATTACTTATCTATAATTTATTTGAGGTTCCATAATTGATTTTAAAAGCCCATGCATTAAAGTTGATTTCTAGTATGAATCCATTGAATTGCATGATTTCAAGTGAAAATTGACATGTTTAGATAACACGGTCTTATGTATTTATGAAAGTGCATGCCTAATTCCTCAAGTTATGAATTTAGAAAGAAAGTATGTTTTGAATTATGGCTATGCTAAGTTTTTAAGGATTTTAAAGCATGAATTGCATGACATTAGATATGTCCCTATGATTTATGAAAGGGTTGGCATCTAGATATTTCTACCTAAGCTATGTAAATTGCATGGTATTAGATTATACCTTTTTAATTTTCAAACAGAATTGACATAGACTTTCCACAAGAATATGTGAGCTATATGTATATGTTTTGGGAGTAGTATTTAGCACCAAGTTGGACAGGGTGAGATTTCCCTTAGTCCCAGAACTACGTTTCCACCGTAGGATGCCCTCTGTGGCTTATGACAGGATCCTGATATGATAAGGTTCTAACCTTGGCCAGTTAGGACAACCTTTTTTGGTGTGGGTGTATGACACTGGAATCCATCTAGCTCATCATAGTTTATGTCGTCTAAGAGAAACTCTCGTATGAAGATTTAAGACTTTTGCTTTCCTATTTCATGCTTTAAGCTTTAAGCTATGAGATTTACTTATGACACTTTCTTATGCATGAACTCAGTTTTAATTACGTTTTAAGTATGTTTTTACTATATTGATACATGTCTCACATATTCAGTACATCCTATAGTACTGACACATATCTTGTGTTGCATCCTTTGATGATGGAGATTCAGGCTCCACTCCTCAGGCTCGTGGCTAGACATCATCAGAGATCTAGCTTCTATTGGTGAGTCCTCATTATCTGAGGGCTAGTGTTAGACTTATCTCTTTCATGTTCCTTCTTTAGATTTCCAAGTTAGTTGGGGGATTGTCCCATCAACTCTTTGTGACAGTTTAGAGGCTTTGCAGACTTAGATTGTATTTGGGTACCTCTTTTGGATCATGTTTCATTTTGACTTTATCTCTTATGGATTGGGTTGCCTAATATTCTATTCATGCTTCCGCTATGTTTTCTTATGATTTACTGAGTATGCTATGACCATGGTTAACTTGGGGAACTTGTAGTCTCGGGTCCCATGTTATACCTAGGGGTAGCCTCAGGGAATTACAAACTTGGTATCAGAGCCAGGTTCAAGAGTCCTAGGGTGTCTAAACGCCATATCAAGTAGAGTCTCTTTCATGTGTGTGAAGCGCGCCACACTTATGAGAGAGAAGCTATGAGGTGTCTTAGGAAAATTTTTACTTCTTTCTTGATCAATATCGTGCGATAGAGTTTAACTCTCTTACCCCTCTAATATATTCTTTATACATTTCAGATTATGCCTCCTCACTATGCCATGCTTCGCCAGGCCAATACCCAAAATGCTAATCCTCCGATTCCAAACCCCAAGGTCACAAATGTGGAGTTCAGGAATGCTATCCATATGCTAGCCCAGACTATGGCTTCTCAGGCCAATCAGCAGGCTCCTATCCCCATCCACCCTCAAGGTGGAGTAGTGGCCCAAGTTCGAGACTTTATTCGCATCAACCCACCTGAGTTCTGGGGTTCAAAAGTTGGTGAGGATTCACAAAATTTCTTGGATGAAGTAAAGAAGATCTTCAGTGTGATCAAAGTTGTTGGTGTAGAGGGTGTTGAACTAGCTTCCTATCAACTCAAAGATGTGGCTCATATTTGGTTCACTCAATGAAAAGATGCTAGGGCTAGGGACGTGGTCCCTATGACTTGGGAGTGTTTTGAGAAAGCCTTCCTTGACCGATTCTTTTCGAGAGAGTTGAGGCAAGCTAAGGCCGAAGAATTTATGAATTTGAGGCAAGGTTCCATGGAGGTTTAAGAGTACGAGTTGAAGTTCACCCAGCTTTCTAGGTATGTTCATTCTATGGAGGCTGACCCGTGGGATGAGATGAGTAATTATGTTTATAGAGTATCAGATTTGGTGAAAAAGAAGTGTAGGTCCGCGATGTTATTGGGTGACATGGATATTTATCGACTTATGACTCATGCCCAATAGATAGAGGGAAACAAGTTGAGGGAGATGGCAAGGGAGAATAAGAGGGTTAGGTAAGACAATTTAGGTTTTGGCCATCATAGGTCCGAAGGCGAACATCGCTCTTCATTTAAGAAGAAATCATCAGGACCTGTTCATTCCTTAGCTAGTGTTCCTACCCAGGCCCCCAGGCCTCATCATGATAAGACTGGTAGAGGATTTGATTCCTATTTGCAGGGGAGTGTTGCAAAGGGAACTCCTTACCCTTCTTGCAACAAGTGTGGTAAAAGTCATCCTGGTGAGTGTTTAGCTGGTTCAAGTGGATGCTTTGGGTGTGGTCAGGTTGGACACAAAATTAGGAATTGCCGCTCAGCTAAGAGGGGACAAGAAGGTGGCAGGACTCAGTATGCCCCAGTAGTATCAGGAGGTCGACCGGCCCAGCAGGGCACTACTTTTAGTTCTGATGTCCAGCACCAGAATCGCCTTTATGCCATGTCCTCATGCCAGGACTAGGAGAGTTCACCGGATATGATTACTTGTATATTGAAAGTCTTCTCTCTCGATATGTATGCTTTATTGGACCCCAGTGCCTCTTTATCTTTTGTGACTCTTTATGTTTCTTAAAAGTTTGAAATTAGTCCTGATCAGCTGTTAGAACCCTTTTGTGTTTCTACTCCTGTTGGTGAGTCAGTCCTAGCCAAAAGAATCTACCAAAACTGCCCTATCAGTCCTTCATAGAGTCACTTTAGCGGATCTAGTAGAGTTAAAGATGATTGATTCTGATGTTATTCTTGGTATGGATTGGTTGTATGCTTTCTATGCCTCATTTGATTGTCGTACTCGAGTCATCAGTTTCAAGTTTCCAAATGAACCTATCGTAGAGTGGCAAGGTAGTCCTCCATTCTCGAAGGGTCATTTCATATCTTATCTTAAGGCTAGAAAGATGATTTCTAAGGGTTATGTCTATCATATAGTTTGGGTTATGGAAACGGAGTCTAAAAACCCATCTCTTCAGTCAATTCCTATTGTGAATGAATTCCCTGAAGTGTTTCCCGAAGATTTTCCCAGAGTCCCTCATGAGTGGGAGATTGAATTTGGAATAGATCTTCTTCCAGATACAAATCCTATCTCTATTCCTCCCTATGGAATGGCTCCCGTGGAGCTTAAGGAATTAAAGGATCAGTCGAAAGACCTCCTTGATAAGGTCTTTATTCGACCAAGCATCTCTCCATGGGGTGCTCCAGTCTTATTCGTGCGAAAGAAAGATGGTTCTCTTAGAATATGTATCAACTACCGTCAATTGAATAAAGTCACAATCAAGAAAAAGTATCTCATTTCTAGGATTAATGACTTGTTCGATCGGCTTCAGGGTGCCAGTTACTTCTCTAAGATCAACGTTAGATCTGATTATCATCAACTTCATGTTCAAGAGTGTGACATTCCGAAGATAGCCTCCAGAACTCGGTATGGTCATTATGAATTTGTGGTTATATCTTTTGGACTAACAAATGCTCCTACAACTTTTATGGATTTGATAAACTGTTTGTTCAAATAGTATATGGATATGTTCGTGATTGTTTTCTTTGATGATATTCTGATCTATTCCAGAGTGAAGAAGAGCATGCAGACCATTTGAGAGTTGTGTTGCAAACTCACAAAGATCGACAGTTATTTGGTAAGTTTAGCAAGTGTGAGTTTTGGATGCAGTCTGTCACTTTTCTGGGTCATATTGTGACTAGAGATGGTATTTGAGTTGATTCTCAAAAGATCGTGGCAGTAAAGAACTGGCCTAGACCCACTTCCCCGTCCAATATTAGGAGATTTTTGGGTTTGGCTGGTTACTACAGGAGATTTGTGAAAGGTTTTTCTTCCATTGCTACCCCATTGACTTGGTTGACTCAGAAGAAGGTAAAATTTCAGTGGTCAGATCTATGTGAGAAGAACTTTCAGTAATTGAAGACTAGGTTAACCACTGCTCCTGTGTTGACCCTACCCGAGGTTCGGATGACTTTGTGGTATATTGTGATGCTTCTAGGATTGGTTTAGGTTATGTGTTGATGCAGCGTGGTAAGGTGATTTCTTATGCTTTGGGACAACTTAAGATTCATGAGAAGAACTACCCCACTCGTGATCTTGAGTTAGCGGCCGTGGCTTTTGCATTAAAGATTTAGAGACAATACTTGTATGGTGTTCATGTGGATGTGTTCACCGATCACAAGAGTCTTCAGTACGTGTTCACTCATAAGGAATTCAATCTTCATCAAAGGCGATGGCTTGATCTTATTAAAGATTATGATATGAGCGTGCTTTACCATCTGGGTAAGGTCAATGTCATGGAGGATGCACTTAGTAGGTTGTCTAACGGTAGTGTATCTTTGGTTGAGGACGAAAAGAAGGAATTGGTTAAGGATGTTCATCGACTTGCTTGACTAGGAGTTTGCCTTATGGATTTTACAGAAGGAGGTGTTATTATTCAGAATGGCTCTGAATCATCTTTGGTACCTGAAGTGAAAGAGAAGCAAGATAGTGATCCTATTTTGCACCAGTTGAAGGGTGCAGTACATCAGCAAAAAGTAGAGGTTTTCTCCTAAGGGGGAGATGATGTGTTGCAATATCAAGATCGATTGTGTGTTCTTGACATAGATGGGTTGAGACAACAGATTTTGACAGAGGCTCATAGCTCTAGGTATTCTATTCACCCCAATGATACGAAGATCTACCGTGACCTGCGGGAAGTCTATTGGTGGAATGGCATGAGGAGGGACATAGCAGGTTTTGTGGCTAAGTTTCCTAACTATCAACAAGTGAAGGTAGAGCATCAGTGACCGGGTGGTATAACTCAGGATATTGATTTTCCTACTTGGAAGTGGGAAGTGATCAACATGGACTTCATTACTAGTTTGCCTCATACTCGTAGGCAGCATGATTCTATTTGGGTGATTATCGACAGGATGACTAAGTAATCCCACTTCTTGGCTGTTAAGACTACAGATTCAGCAGATGATTATGCCAGACTCTACATTCGGGATATATTCAGATTGCATGGTGTTCCATTGTCTATCATTTCAGATAGGGGTACTCAGTTTACATCCCAGTTTTGAAAGTCATTTCAAAGAGGTTTTGCTACTCAGGTTAAGCTTAGCATCATTTTTCACCCTCAGACGGGTGGCCAGGCAGAGCGTACTATTCAAACTTTGGAGGATATTTTGAGAGCTTGTGTGATTGATATCAAAAGTAATTGGGATGATCACTTACCTCTTATCTAGTTTTCCTACAACAACAACTTTCATTCTAGCATCCAGATGGCTCCTTATGAGGCACTTTATAGGCAGAGGTGTAGATCTCCTATTGGTTGGTTTGACGTAGGTGAGGCAGTTTTGATTGGTCCAGATTCATTTCATGAGACTATGGAGAAAGTTTAGATCATTAGGGAGAGGTTGAAGATCGCTCAGGGTCGAAAAAAATCATATGCAGATGTGAGTAGAAGAGAGTTGGAGTTTGAGGTTGATGATTGGGTATTTCTGAAGATGTCACCCATGAAAGGTGTGATGAGGTTTGGTAAGAAAGGAAAGCTTAGTCCCTGATATGTAGGTCCTTATCGGATTCTGAGGAGAGTTGGTAGTGTTGCTTATGAGTTGGATTTGCCAACAGATTTAGAAGCAGTTCATTTGATTATCCATGTTTCTTTATTGAAGAAGTGTGTTGGTGATCCGACCTTGATTGTTTCTTTTGAAGATGTGAGTTTGAAGGATAGCCTTACTTATGAGGAAGTTCCCATGGATATTCTTGATCATCAGATTCGGAGGTTGAGTAACAAAGAAGTCACTTCGGTAAAGGTTCTTTGGAGAAATCAGCTAGTTGAAGGAGCTACTTGGGAAGCAGAAGGAGCCATGAAAGCCAAGTACCCTCATCTCTTTCCTTCTGATCCAGTTTCAGCTTGAGGTATTAGTTTACTGCTTAGTATGTCCCTCCGATTCTATTCCAGCAGTTTTCCTCATAATCCTAGCAAGCATTCATGTTTCCCGAAGTTAGTTCAATTATGTTTTAAGTTGAAAAGCTCAGTTTTCATGTTTACTCTTGAGTTTCATGTTTTGTTGGTTGGTTGGGCTATTTTATCTCCATTTTTCCTTGCTTAGTCTTCATTCAGAGATGAATATTCCCAAGGGGGAGATATTATAACACCCCGAGATTTAGACCAACAAACAAACTCAGAATCCAGGACTTTCTGCAGTTGTTAGTCACCACGGGTAGCCGACATGGGCGTCGATGTCGCGATGGACTATGGGGCGCATCGTGGGAACCAGCCAGCGGCTACTGAGCCAAGTCCACTCCACCTGATGGGAATCCATGATCGGTGTCACAGGTGTGACAGCCCATGGGAACCCATCGTCGGGATCCTGTAGCAGCTTTGCCCTAACTTTCCAGTGCCCTGATTGGCTATGCCACGGGCGTCGTGGCTATGATGGTCCATGGGACCACATTGTCAGAACCCTCCAGTGCCCCAGAATTTCAGAACTTCCCTCAGACGCCTTGGCCGATGGGTCGTCGTGGGTACGACGCCCATCAGGCAGCCCATGAGGCGATAGTTTCATGCTGCTTTTTAATTTAAGTCCCAGGGGTATTTTGGTAATTATCCATCTTTTTGACTCCTAAGTGAGGTCGTTTTGACCACTTTTAGTATGGTTTTATCCCCTAATGGACTAAGCTCTTCTCATTCTAAGTCATTCTATTCCAAAAGAAGAAAAACTTTCTCTTCTCCAAGTCTCAAGCTCCAAGTTCAAGCTTCCATTTCTTTTCATCCTTGATCAATCTAGCTTCAATAAGGTATGTGGGTATTCAATAATGGAATCCTTTCACCCACTATAACAAATTTGGCCTACAGCCACACTAATTCTAGACAACGCTTGAAAAATTTTGCCAAAGAT
Organism: Jaltomata sinuosa; assembly: GCA_003996215.1. NCBI lineage: Eukaryota > Viridiplantae > Streptophyta > Magnoliopsida > Solanales > Solanaceae > Jaltomata > Jaltomata sinuosa. The sequence continues at coordinate 53,453 of QJPP01003429.1, forward strand.
ATTTAAGGGCACACTTTCAAGGTGTGGCCTTTGTACATGGCTTTTTGCCACATAAATTTTGGCAACACTTATAAAGCGTGCTCTTTAGAATTATAGGCTACACATTTTAAGTGTTGCCAAATCATAAAAAAATTGACAACACTTATTTATACATATGACTACACTTTTAAGTGTGCTATATTTATAATTCTAAAAACAACACATTATTAGTGTGCCCTATTAATTCTCATAAAATTTTAACTAAAATAATGTTCCCTCCGTATATTTATTTTCCGCCCAATTCTAAAATTTCTTAAAAACATGAGTATCGACCCTAGATTTCTTTCCCAAGGGTTTCTCGATGTACCGACGATGACGAAATTTCTTCCCCTGTATCTTCTCCTCCTTACAATCCCTTGTCTATCTTTAACTCTCTTTTCCTTTGTTCTTCAATTACGCGGTGGCGGAGATGAGACCCAATCTCTCATTGGTCTACTAAAAAGTCTCACAAGTTTTCTGGTATGGATATTTCTCCTTTAGACAATGTTGCTCACTTTTCTCAGTCATCACACAACTCTCTTAATTCTCTCCCACACCAATACGTCATCGATTCCTTACTACAAAGACTGGAAATTCAAACTTCATCCAGATCTTAAACCCAAGGTTTGATTTATTTCGTTGGTTTTTGGTTTAATTAGTTTGTGGGGTTTTGGGATTTTGAATAATCTCGAATGGGTTTTGCTCGTTTAGTGATTTTTGTAGCTGGAATTTGTTATTTAGATTATTGGAAAATTCTTGTAGATTTTTCTTTCATAGCACATCTGTATCTATTTTTTTATTGTAGTTGTAATGGGGGCGGTGAAATAATCCATGAAAGCAAAATTTACATTTTCTCTGTCGAATCCCCATCGCATGAAGTGGTGGAGGAGCAATTGGTGGGAAAATTGAATTTGACTAAGGTGGCGACAAAGAAAAATGTCGAGTATGAAGCTACCAAAGAAGAGGGGAACAAAGATTGTGGCAGTGTACATTAGGAATCCAGTGGAGATTCCTAATAGCAAGTTCTCTCCGGCTAACGGTAAACCTTTTCGAGCTTCATTCATCTGTTGCATTAGGTAATATATTTTATTAGTATAACTCATTTGGTTCCCTTCTGATTCTATTTTTCCCTCTTAATTGTTGCCTATTTTAGCCATTAATTTTCTTGCTTGTCTCCATATTGTAAAAGAACTTATGTTATTCTTGGAAGTTTACAATAGAGAAATATTTGTCTAGCATGAAAATTGGGAAAATATTGTTATTTATTCACTAGTATCATCAAAATGGTCTTGGTGCATAGTAGAGTTGCTCATTAGTTACTAATTAAACTACTCTTGACAACTGTGATTTGCTGACCTATTCCTTCTAGTCTCTCGGTGTTGGCCTCGGTATCTATGTTCAATCATAGTTTGACCAGAGCTTAATTAAATATTTTTCAGTTCCACCATCTACTCCAAGCAAAGTCATTCCACTTGTGTTTATTTTGTTGTAATAACATATGATAGAGGGGTCTCAGAAGTTCAGTGGGTGCAACAGATTCAAGAGCTTCGCGTTCTAGGAAACTCCATCAGCAAGTGACAATAATCTCATTTGTTTCGAACTGCTCGGGCTTACGAGTGAAAGAGCTAGAAATAGTGTTCTAATTAAATGCTGAGTACGCGTTCCATGCCCTCATTCTTGTTCATCTTGTACATAGTATATAATGGGAAAAAGGAAAGGCGTCCCAGTTACCCCATCTAATAACTCAACCTTTGTTTCTCCCCAACATTTAAAAGTTTTTTTTTTGTTATCTATTTTAGTTTCAACATAAGACTAATGTCTGATAGTTTAAAAAATGGACTGTCTAAATGCCATGTAGGACGTATAAATTTATTTCTATTACATTCTCTAGGTTGTAGATGTAATGGTCAGAGTCTTCGACTTAATATGTATTTACTTATTAAATTTCTTGTATTTTGGTATCTTCTTGTTTGGTCTTATCCTAGTCCATTTGATGATTCCTGGCACATGTTCTGGAGAGTTTGCATGTGATGAAATCAAGAGCTCATTATTGGTTTCATGAAACAGATAAGTTCTCAATCATCACCGAGTTACTACTAAGGATAAACTCTATGGTTGTTACCAGTTTGATTGGAAGCAAGGAGGCATCAGATTTTAGAAGGTTGGTCATGAATTCAATAGGTAGTATAGCTCATTATTTCTCTGAGATAATGCATAAACAGGATACTGAGCTTCTGGTAGAGCTGCATCACTTCCCCAGAAAAAGTAGAAAGTAAGTTTTCAACATTGTGTTGACTAATTTTGGAAGGTATGACTTTAGAAACAATCTTTGGCCAGAAGTTTAATTGCTTCAGAAGTATTTATTTAATAATTTTCATCCAAATACTTCATTGCTTGATTTTCTCTTTGGAATAAACTTAGTTTTAGTGATCTATTTTTTGTTAAAATTATCTTAGTCATAAATGTGAACTGACCTAAAATATTAGGTGATATGAATAAAACATAGATGTCGCACGGGTAAATTGAAAATTTTCTTTTGATATATGATTTGAATCAGCTTGTTTTGTTTTTAACAGAAATGTGTTGATAGCTTTCCTGCACCCCAGCTTGTTCTCCTTCACCCTCTCTAAAGTTGTCACTTAGAAGTTTGCTATATACTGATCTTACCAGCTCTCAAAAAAAATGTTATATACTGTAGGCCCCAAATTAAGTGCATTAGTAGTAGATAATTTATTACCATTGAGTTTTCTGGATTTTATCTGTTATTTTTATGCTGATGTTCAGGTTGGGTACCACATAATCTATATTGGTACTGAAAATGGTACCAGTGGTATCAGTTGGATATTTGACACTATATGTAACCGGTTTTTCTCGTTCCTTGCAAAGAAAGAGAAATTTGATTGAGGTTATCTTACCCAAGTAATCAAGAATATTTTTTTCACTCTCATTTTTGTTAGTTTATAATGAAAGGTTGCACTTGTGATTTCTTTATTTTTGCCACCTTGATGCTTTGTCTACTCAGAAGTATGGTATAGGGAACAAGTTCTGAAAGGTTCAACTTTTCTTGAGCTTTCTAAGTTTTTTGAATGAGAATGATAGAGACATATCATCATTCATCATCAGAAAATATGTTGGCTTCTGCAAGTCCTTGCTGCAGTGTCCATATGAGTTCTACTTGCCACACTTTACTTAGAGAACTAGTGTTCTTATCATTATGATAGCTTAATTGAGTTGGAATACTGTTCCCTTTGCCCTATTTTAGTTAAGTTGAAAACATATAGTATGGAGAGTTCTGATGGAAATAATTAATGCTTTCATTGGCTTGCGTACTATATTCTTGATTTAGTCGATTGTCATGATCAACATTATCCTACATTATTTGAATAAACTTAGTCATTGTAAGTATAAATTTTCTTCAATCTGCTTTTTTTTATTTATTCTTTTTTTCTATTTAATCTACCGTGTCACATATGCATGCCATAAGTGTGAGCTCTAAATTGAAAAATTGATCTAAAATTCATAATCAAGGAAGCATTAACTGCCATTAAATTTTACCAAATTAGAATCAGGACTCCTAGGACATAAGATCAAGTACTCACTCCAAGATAAAAGAAAAAGAGGGGAAGGAATAGAGACTGTATGATCTTGTCTGTTTTATAAAGTGTTTGCATGTATTTAGAACCACTTATTTGCAGGGTGGCGGAGAAAGTTTAGATCAACTTTATCAACGATGCACTTCTTGTTTACAGAGTATTGGAAAGAAGCACAGAGGTATCTTTTAGCTATTGAGATTGATAAAGGAGTGATATATCATAAAGATACTTTGTGCATATAAAATTTGTTTATTCACGATGAAGGAAAACGACTAGTTATTGTATCTCATAGGGGTGCAATCAGAGCACTTCACAGGCTAGATTCCCTACATAGGAGGTCTAAAAGTAGGATCTGGAATATAGTTGGTGGTATACTTCATTTGTCTGATAAGGATGAATGGACCGTTGAACTCTGGGCCAATGTATGTCATTTCAACAAGACGAAATTTTTAGACTCAGGATTTGGTAGAGACAAAACTTTCGATTAATTTTGGCATGCCACTCTCAACATTCAGATTTCTTGCAAAAAGGTACTTTACATTATTTGCCATGAATAGAATTGAATTATTTTTCTTCCCCTGTTTTAATTCTTTAATAAGGCTATTAGGAAGTGGATACCCATTCTTCTTTTTATTTTGTTGTATTCAAGTCTATTTCTTCTTCTAATAGCTTAAGGAAATATCTTAGAGAAATCTAGACCATTGTGATTCATTTATGGGACTCAATACATTCACTTCTCTTTTCTTATCTTGATCCATGTGGAGATGGATAGTGCTTCCTCACTTACTAGGTACTTCATATAATTCAAACCTTCAACCTACTAGTTGGTGGGGGGAGGCAACTAACGATTGAGAAAACTTGATGCCTTTTTGTTTTCTGTTCTCTATTTTTTGTTGGTCATTGCTCGATTCTATATCAGTCAATGAGCAATTTTTTTGACTAATTTGTTGTTGTAATGACCAGTTTTATTATTTAATATGCAGAAGATGGTTTGACATTATGCGAAAGGCTAGATCCTATTATTGATAGTTTCTTTGGCGGAATGATTCTATATGAAGTTTGTATTAGTCAATGCTGGTATTTCGTGTAGGCTGCTACAGTGGTAGCGGTATCAAAGGGTGGCCGATAAATGGACTGATGAAATCACTTAGATGCTAGCCCATACAAATGGTGGAAGGTATCACATGATATGTTTTGACTTGTGCTAACCTACTGCATTTATTAAATTTGGATGAGTGTAATGAGAGTTTTTCCAACAAGACAAAAAAGTAGTGAAGTTGTCTTCAGATTAATCGTTCAGAAGTTTTTGTACAGGGCATGTTTGCATCCCAGATTACCAAATAGAGTGGAGCTTAACTCCTATCCTTAGCTTTAGCTTGTTGATGTAGGAGTAGCTATTTTGTTCATGTTTGATCACTGAACTTGGGCTTGTCCAGGTTTCAGTTTTAGTTTTGAGTCTAGTGTATAGAACCTATCTTATAAATAATACAAGTTTAGTTACAAAAATAATTTATTGCAAATTTATATATTTGAATTATTATTGAGTTCTTTATTAGATAGTTCAATGCTTGAGATTATCTAATAGGATAATAATATACTAAATATATGTAAAATAAAATTATAATTTTTCAAAATAAAATTATGGCTACACTTCACAAATGTTGTTTTAGAGGAGTTAGAAAATGCTACGCTTAAGAAGTGTGGCCAATAATGAAGCAAAGACCACACTTAAAAGTGTAGTTGTATAAAATAAAAGTGTTGCTAAATGAGGTACTGCAAAGCGTGTCCTTTGTAGCTCAAAGGCCACACTTTTGAAGCGTAGCTATTAAGGCAACATTTGAAAAGCGTGGCCTAAAGTCAAAGATTACGCCTCTTTAGCCCACCCCTCAAAAAGCATTGTCTAAAGTCAAAAAGTGTGGCCTTTGATCAAAGACCACACTTTTTGATAGTTTAGGCCACACTTTGTCGGGGTGGCTAAAAGCATAAAATGTTGTAGTGACTGATAACGCCCAAACTACACCTCAAATTAACGAAGCGTAAGCGGTCGTAGTCAAATATAGAACCCAACAAAGGTTGGGGTCGAATCCCACAGAGAATATGGTGAAGATTAAGCCTTTAGTGAAGTACGTGACTAATGGTCAATAGTTTTCGGTAAATAGGGGGGGTTTTGTGATCAATATTTGTAAACAAAACAAACACTTAACGTATGAATGATAATCAATAGGAGAGAGAGAACTAGGGAAGTGTTTACCATGGCATTAATAACAAAGTCGATTCTAGGCTTAACGGGGTTCTTTCTATATGCGTGTCACGATGCGATTGAATTAATGGTATCGTCTATTTCTCAATTTTACTCGTTCTCTCGAACAAAAAGGTGTGCTTTTTAGAACTTGAAAAGGTGTGCTTTTAGATTTCAATCCTAAACATCAAGTAGATTAATCTAGTTACAGCATTAATCATAAGACGAGAGTTGGTAGTCTCGAATCCTCGTCGTTAATCAAGTTTCCCGGTTTTAATCTCTTTACTCAAGCAAATTAAACCTAGGCATGTTCTAATGTTTGCAACCACTAGAAAACGTTACACAACGGATGATTAACAACGTGACAACATGTATTTTGAACCCGTCGCTACCCGGAATCTATCTTGCTACGTTTGCCATGGCTCCCACAACCCTAGTTGTGAGAGTTTTAGTTAATCATGCTTATAGAAGAATAGAAGAAAGTCATGTTCATAATAAAGAAAAGAAATCCTTACAATGTATTGAAAACAATCCTCAATAATCCAAGAACAAGAATAACAAGATCCCAAGAACGATTCAAGAACACGAATTCAAGAAGTAGAAAACGTGTTTCTTGATCTTCAAGTTGACTAAAATCTCTCCTAAAACTATTGTAAAAAGCTTTATTAATTGCATAATGAAAATAAACCTAACATAGGGTATTTATAGGAGTCTAGAAAACAAATCCCAAAATCGTCCGGATTCCGCGTAGCGGACTGCCCAGGTGTGACGGCCAGGCTGACGGACCGTCACTGGCTTGACGGACCGTCGCCTGGGCCGTCACCACTAGGCAGTGGTGCTGCCTTGGTGTGACGGTCACTGTGACGGACCGTCACATGTGTGACGGGCCGTCACTCAGGCCGTCACTCTTAGGCAGAATGTCGTTTTTCGCGTATTTCCTTCCGTTTCCATGTTTGTCTCCATTTCCTGAAAATACAACATAAAAACATCAAAAACGACAATGGTTGCTTGAAAACGTACGATTGTTCTTAGCTTAAAGGAGTCGAAAGTGCCGTAAAATAGCGGCACATCAACACCCTCAACTTAAGACGTTCGCTTGTCCTCAAACAACATGACACAAAACAATAATATGACTCACTAAGAAAACAAACTCGTGTCTCTAGCAACTCATGGTCATTCAATATCTTTTTCAATCAAGCTCCCCCGTAGCACACAAATGTATGAAACACTAACTTGCAAGGATCCAAACATGTCATTCCGATATGATGGAATATTATGCATACACACGCGCAGCTATCCTAACAATCAATAGATAATACAGACATCTTGGTGCCCTCACCACAAAGAAATCCCACACACAAGATTTGGGACTAGGTAAGCGCTCACACTCACAAACGATTTCAAACAATGCACATGCGATACCATAGGCTTGCCCTTACTATTCTATTTCAGTTCTTCAGAAAGCCGCTCCGGATCACTACAGGACTTGTTTTGGCTTGTAATGAGGCTTCAGGTGCAGGTAGGATACATTTAGGGGTTAGTGACTAAGCCCTCCTTGGAACTACCGACGTCTTCTTACCACATACTTTACTTTGTCCATCCTTATTCACCTTTTTATTTCCTTCTCTCTAGCTACAGGTGCGGCCTCTTTATTTTGACAATTCTTTTTGTTACTTTTCCGATCTTTTTCACTTCTTTTTATTTTTCTTTTCTTAGGCACACACCCGAATTTTCATTCTATTCACAACCAATCTTCTCCCTCCTCTTTTTCTTATCATTCACCTCTGTAGTAGCCACACTCAACTTAGGCTGATTGCCTGTGTTGGGGTGCACGATGTCCATGGCAGGACCAGGGCCAAAACAGGGTTTACCTCTATAGTAGCCACCCTCAACTTAGGCTGATTGCCTGCGTTGAGGTGCACGATGTCCAAGGAAGGACCAGGGCCAAAATAGGGATTCAAAGTTAAACGGGAATGGTGACAGGTTATTGAAAGAATAAGGTCAATTATGGCTCAAACAGGGATCAAGGGATTATTTATATTTGGACGGTCTTTTAGGTTAAGTGGACTGCACGCAAAAAGGGCCTGTGATCCTTTCCTAAGCAACTAAACTTCGAACTTAACAAAATAGACCGGGCAAGTTCTAGATGCATGCACAGAGTAAGAATTTATAACAATAATCTCACACGCTCTTGGCACCAAGAAACTATATCGCTACCAACTATCAAACAACTGCTCGGCTTAAGCATACTCATTCTACTCATAATCACACAATGACATACAAGGATCCAGACAGTCAATCGTTTCAACATAAGCTCAAAACCAGAAAATTTTTAAAGGGGCCTCGTTTTTAAACAAGAAAAACGCCATGCTTGCTATAGACACTAAAAAAATTTAAAAAAAATAACAACCTAAACATGCCGGTTCTACTAGATAGCACACCGGAGGGAAAAGAAACACGGCAACAAAAACCCTCGGTGGTGACTCACAGGTTTCCCCACACCCTCAACTTAGACTCATGCATTGTCCCCAATGCATCCATATGAAAGCTAAAAACTGTGAGAGAAAAGAATACCTGTGAAGTCGATATGACTCAGATTCTGACATGATGTTGGAGACCGCCAGGGTCTCCACAACAGGAGAACTCGATATCCTCATCATTCATCATAACATCGTCCTGCAGACCACCAGCATTCAGATTTTGTTGGGCCTGCAGTTCTGCAGCGAGCCTTGCTGCCTCTTGTTGTGCGGCCATATTCCGCCTTAACGATCTAGCAAGCTCGGGGTCGTAAGGTAATGTTGATTCCCCTGAGCGCTGGGTACTTGGCATGCACAACTCTGTACCCTGTCAAAAACAAAAACAACAAAAAAACGTAAAGCAGGAAAGTATGACTAAGAGTCAAATAAACACACCAGACTTAATTAACAACCGTATTCCCCGGCAATGGCGCCACTTTTTGATAACGCTCAAACTACACCTCAAATTAATGAAGCGTAAGCGGTCGTAGTCAAATATAGAACCCAACAAAGGTTGGGGTCGAATCCCATAGAACGTGACTAATGGTCAATAGTTTCCGGTAAATAGGGGGGGTTTTGTGATCAATATTTGTAAACAAAACAAACACTTAACGTATGAATGATAATCAATAGGAGAGAGAGAACTAGGGAAGTGTTTACCATGGCATTAATAACAAAGTCGATTCTAGGCTTAACGGGGTTCTTTCTATATGCGTGTCACGATGCGATTGAATTAATGGTATCGTCTAAACGTTTCTCAACCAAATAGACAAATTTACTTTTCAATTCTCTCGAACTTGAAAAGGTGTGCTTTTAGATTTCAAACCTAAACATCAAGTAGATTAATCTAGTTACAGCATTAATCATAAGACGAGAGTTGGTAGTCTCGAATCCTCGTCGTTAATCAAGTTTCCCGGTTTTAATCTCTTTACTCAAGCAAATTAAACCTAGGCATGTTCTAATGTTTGCAACCACTAGAAAACATTACACAACGGATGATTAACAACGTGACAACATGTATTTTGAACCCGTCGCTACCCAGAATCTATCTTGCTACGTTTGCCATGGCTCCCACAACCCTAGTTGTGAGAGTTTTAGTTAATAATGCTTATAGAAGAATAGAAGAAAGTCATGTTCATAATAAAGAAAAGAAATCCTTACAATGTATTGAAAACAATCCTCAATAATCCAAGAACAAGAATAACAAGATCCCAAGAACGATTCAAGAACACGAATTCAAGAAGTAGAAAACGTGTTTCTTGATCTTCAAGTTGACTAAAATCTCTCCTAAAACTATTGTAAAAAGCTTTATTAATTGCCTAATGAAAATAAACCTAACATAGGGTATTTATAGGAGTCTAGAAAACAAATCCCAAAATCGTCCGGATTCCGCGTAGTGGACTGCCCAGGTGTGACGGCCAGGCTGACGGACCGTCACTGGCTTGACGGACCGTCGCCTGGGCCGTCACCACTAGGCAGTGGTGCTGCCTTGGTGTGACGTTCACTGTGACGGACCGTCACATGTGTGACGGGCCGTCACTCAGGCCGTCACTCTTAGGCAGAATGTCATTTTTCGCGTATTTCCTTCCGTTTCCATGTTTGTCTCCATTTCCTGAAAATACAACATAAAAACATCAAAAACGACAACGGTTGCTTGAAAACGTACGATTGTTCTTAGCTTAAAGAAGTCGAAAGTGCCGTAAAATAGCGGCACATCAGTGACCTTTATGCCCAAAGCTCCATGTTTTTACTTTGATTTATGAATTTATGAAATTAGGGTTCTTACCCAAATTGGGAAAAAGTTATGGGTTTTGTTTTAAAGTATCAATTCATGATTTCTCATTACTTACCTATAATTTATTTGAGGTTCCTTAATTAATTTCAAAAGCCCGTGCATTAAAGTTAATTTCTAGTATGAATCCATTGAATTGCATGATTTCAAGTGAAAATTGGCATGTTTAGATAACATGGCCTTATGTATATATGAAAGTTCATGCCTAATTCCTCAAGTTATGAATTTACAAAGAAAGTATGTTTTGAATTATGGTTATGCTAAGTTTTTAAGGATTTTGAAGCATGAATTGCATGACATTAGATATGTCCCTATGATTTATGAAAGGGTTGGCATCTAGATATGTCTACCTAAGCTATATGAATTGCATGGTATTAGATTATACCTTTTTAATTTTCAAACAGAATTGACATAGACTTTCCACAAGAATATGTGAGTTATATGTATATATTTTGGGAGTAGTATTTAGCACCGAGTTTGACAGGGTGAGATTGCCCTAGTTGCAGAACTACGTTGCCACCGTAGGATGCCCTCTGTGGCTTATGACAGGATTTTGATATGATAAGGTTCTAACCTTGGACAGTTAGGACAACCTTTTTTGGTGTGGGTGTATGACACTGGACTCCATGTAGCTCATCATGGTTTATGTCGGTTAAGAGAAACTCCCGTATGAAGATTTAAGACTTATGCTTTCCTATTTCATACTTTAAGCTTTAAACTATGAGATTTACTTATGACACTTTCTTAAGTATGAACTCAGTTTTAATTACGTTTTAAGTATGTTTTTACTATATTGATGCATGTCTCACATATTCAATACATCCTATAGTACTGACGCATATATTGCGTTGCATCCTTTGATGATGCAAATTCAGACTCCACTCCTCAGGCTCGTGGCTAGACATCGTCAGAGATCTAGCTTCCACTGGTGAGTCCTCATTATCCGAGGGTTAGTGTTAGACTTATCTCTTTCATGTTCCTTTTTTGGATTTCTTAGTTAGTTGGGGGATTGTCTCATCAACTCTTTATAACAGGTTAGAGGCTTTTCAGACTTAGATTGTATTCGGGTACCTCTTTTGGAACATGTTTCATTTTGACTTTATCTCTTATGGATTGGGTTGCCTAACATTCTATTCATGCTTCCGCTATGTTTCCTTATGATTTACTGAGTATTCTATGACCAAGGGTTAACTTGGGGCACTTGTGGTCCCGGGTCCCATGATACGCCTAGGGGGTAGCCTCAGGGCGTGACACCACCTCTCCCTGCATTACAACCACCTCAATTTCCACCATGGCCACCCTGATAACTACCACATCCATCCTGTGGAAGACCTCTATCATTACCACAATTACCACCTCTACCAGCCGGGAACCATAGCTCTGGACTATTGTTAACCCTGAAAATTACCCTGCCTTCCATTAGTACAATCCCTCTTGAAGTTCCCAACACCACCACAAGTAAAACAACCTCGATCTAGTAAGGGCCGGCTAAAAGAAGAATACGAAGCCCCTTAGCTTCTCACAACTGAAGATTGTTGAGTGGTCCCTGATGGACCCTCTATAGATATTGGTAGAGCTGACTGTATAGGACGAGTTGGATAGGCCTGATGACCATATCCCCTAAAGTATGATCCACTAAAGTTGCCCGCATTTCAGGCCTTTTTTTCTACCATCTTTTCCTGACCAACCTTCTTGACTCCTTCCACTTTCTTTACAAAGTAGAAATATCATTAAAAATCTTCCCAGTAGAAGTCATCTACAGAGCCATAACCTGCAAGTTAGTATTCAAACCTTTCACAAAGAGGCAGATCCTCTCCTTTTTAGTACCAAGAAATTGAGTAGCATATCTGGACAATGCATGAAATTTAGCCTCATAGGCTACAATCGACATACTTCCCTGCTCAAGAGCCAGAAAATTATCCTTCTTCTTGTCATGCAGAGTGTGTGGCACATACTTTTCTAAGAACGGGGTATGGAACTGAGTCCACATCAATGGAGGTAAAGTTGGAGATTGACATTCCCTATGAGCCCTTCACTATTTCTTAACATCACCCTGCAGTTGGAAGATCACAAATTCCACACCATGCTTTTTCACAATTCCCATCTTATGTAGCCTCTCATAACAATCAACAATAAACTCAAAGGCATCCTCTATATCAGAACCAACAAAAGTAGAAGGTTTCATCTTCAGGAACTTAGTCAACATATCATGCTCAGTCCTAGTCATAACATGACCTAAAGCTGGATGAGGGAAAGCCTCTGTTAGTGAAAACTCATCCATCCTAGGAGTTAATGCTGCGGCAAGCTGAAACCTCAGATACTGGTAAGAAGGCGCTGTAGGCGTGGCTCTAGTACCTGCCAGCTCACTCAGAAAACCAAGTACCTGCTAAATCAGTTCAGACAATACTTAGGGAGGAGTTGTGCTTTCCGAAACTATCACCGCCTCCTCTTATTATAGAACCTCCTCATTAATAGCCTCATCATGATGATCCTTGGGTGGAGTAGGTGCCTTATCTCTCTGTTGGGCTGGATTAGTTGCAGCCTAGGCTCCACCTCTGGCGGGTGTTTCCCTACCTCTCCCTTTTCTCCTACCACATCTTCTACCTCTGGCGACAGGTTCTGCAACTTAAACTACTGGTGCAGGAGCTACTAGTCTAGTTTTGTTAGCTCTCGTATTCACTATCGGTGAAATAATAGAGTGAATAGGTCAAGTACCAATTTGGATTGCCAGATACCAATTTGGATTGTCAGATACCAATTGAAACCAAGTTATTGCATGAAAGAAGAAAGTAAGTGATAGTTTCTTAAAGTCCTATAGCCTCTCAAAGAAAAGTACAGACGTCTTTGTACCATTCTGCAAGACTCTACTAAACTCATTTTGGTACAATAAGATCAATGAACCTAGGGCTCTGATACCAACTTTGTCATGACTCAGACCTGCCACAAGTGGCACTCATACTAACCCTCTGGTGGGAGAACCATCTAACCCCAATTACCCAACATCAATACTCAGCAATTTTAGAATATGAAATAAGTCATTCCATTATCGATCAATAATTCAAATAATTCTAATAGTTAAAATAGTGCAGAATAATTCAAAGGTTTAAAATTCCCCCAGAAACTAAAAGTCATTATACCAAAACATCTAAACATGAAAATTTGCGGGTACAACCCAGAAAACTTATGTAACTAAAATGTGTGTATCCAAAATAATTGGACAAGAATATAGCGTGTGAAGACTCATGGCTTCTAGAAAGATGAAGCTCACCCTTGAGTCAGAAATGGTCGCTGACTACAATTAAGGTCTCGTCAAAGTCGCTGGAATATGCTCTGCACTCAACAAACAGAAGAGTGCATATAATATTAGTACAAAACCACTATGTACTAGTAGGGTCATCGGCCAACTTAACTTAATAAATGTGAACACATAACGAATAATTTGTAAACAAGGGCAACCATGTAATACCTAGTAGTATACCTTTACTTAATATCTTTTCAACAGTAACCAAGTAAAATAGGCAAGCATAGGACAAGTACAAACAATCCACCAAAGCAATATCATGACTAGTAACAGTTAACTCAACCTTTCCACAATTACCTTTTAACTTGACTTCTCCAAATGATTACAAAATTCAAGTAAGTTAATAGCTCTGAATGATCATGGATCCAAAATAACATCTACAATACAACTCGGTCCATTCATGGAACCATCAAGCTCACCAATACTATGTATACACATACTATAGGTCTTATAAATGCCCACTAGCCATGACCTATAGGGGACGAGCTCAGTCCATGTACCAAATAACCCAGACAACTAGTGCCTGCCATCCTTATCCCAAACCAATATTATACCACCCTTATTCTAACGTCCCCACCCTTACACCTCCTAAGTTCCACCAATTTCGTGACAATAACCTTTACTGGTTCATCTCACAATATCAACTCATGTCACAACACTTATAATCACAATATGAGATAACACAACTATGTTGCACTTTAAAACAAACTTTTTTACACAATCTCATTTCAGGTGATTAAACACTTGCAATATTATCCAACCAGTTAATATTTATAGCATGTATTGCAATATATAAACAAAGTGATAGTTAACATGTACACATCAACTAAATTGAGTCTCAACTACAATTCAACCATCACCTACCTCAATGAAAGTCTTGCACTGCTCTAACAAACTTGAGCCTTGCCCTTTCTTTTAATTTTAGCTTAATTGCGGTCTAAAAACAATTAAGTAATTACTATTAAACAAACAACCTAAAAAATACAAGGATTATATCCTAATCTCATAACCTCAAGTTCAAATATCATGATCATTCCCTTATTCTAGGGTTTTTCTACATTCATTCTACCTTAATTCTACCAATTTCAAGGTTATAATAAAGATTTTTAAGCATGTAACCGTGAATTATCCATCCTAAACCAAAATCCAAGGATTACACCTTGATTTCACTAAGTTACACTAGAAAATCAGCCTAGGTCAAGTCAAATCATTCTCCACAACCAAAACCTAGTGATTCTAAGGATTAACCAACCAAAAACTAGATAAACGAGTGGATTAACTTACCTCAATGAAGGATTTTTTGTGGAAATTGCTGAAGTTCACCCTAAATCACCTTTCCCAATTCTGGAATAGAGGTGAAATGAAAATAACATTCTTAAGTCTATAATTGCATTTAACAGCATGTAACCTGCTATAGCGGCCCAATTTCCGCTATTGCAGCATCGCTATAGCGGGATATGTCTGCTATGGTGGGTTTGACCCAAGAAGACCTGCACTATAATGGTAATATTACTGCTATAATGGGCCTGTCGTAGTGGCCTAGGCGAGGCAAAAGGTCTGACAATCCCAAATTTTTGCTAGTTTTGCAACACACTTTCAAATAATGACATCCCAAACTAACCCCTTTACGTCAAATGTGATATCCGGAGTTCTACTAACCCAAATTTACTTCCGAAAATTTCTACGAATTTCTTAACCTCTTAGATATCATACTATAGTCTCAAATCATTTATAAACTGACCTATCCATTATCAGATTTATCTAGACCATACTACACTTAAAATTTGTTCAAGACTAGCCTAGCTTTAAATCTCTAACAATTTATTCATCTTAACCCAAATTTTGGCACGCTAGGCTAAACCATAACGACGGAAAAGGGTCATTACAGTGGAAAGCTACTAAAATGTTACTTGGCAATTTAAGAATAATATTTATGTTATGTAATAACATTTAATTTAAAATATTAAACCTATCAATAATTATTTTAGATTTGGATGAAATATATAATATTTTAGAATTTAAATTTTAATTAAAAGATTGAAACAAATCAATGATTATCTCAATAAAGTCATCACCATTTAAATTTAAGAAGATAAGAGTCAAAACAGAATGACGTCTAACAAATCAAATTAAATTGTGATCATGCCAAACAAAATGTTACTGATAAAGTACTTAAATTGAGACTACAAGTTTTAAAAAAATATGATCTATAAGTTTTAAGATAAGACACGTGTATAACATTTATTTTTTTGGAGTTGACTCTTCTCCATAACGCTGTCATAATTCAACATTTAAGGTCATGATGGCATCTACCATAATCTCCAGTAGGTAAGATAACCTTCACCCAACACAATAATAAGTAAATAAATATAGAAGAAGTAAAGTAATAGAGTAGATAGTCTTAAAAATTCCACTTCATTAAATAAAGGCACAAAATGTAAAAGTTAACCAAATACCCAAAACCTAGTGTCACCAGTACAAGATCTTTTAAATAGAATACAGGTGTTCACTACTATAAGTTCTATAAAACATCAAAATATAAAAAGGTAACATAGATGAAGTAAGGCTATTTCTTTGGACGCGGATAGCTCACCACAACTTCAAATCAGACACAGCCTTGGACGATGCATCAAGAGTAGAATGAGTATAAAATACATGTACCCAGTAGACATTATAGGTAGTTTGAGCAAGAGTTAACAACTAATATCATAGAAAATATGCTAATAACCTTATCAAATCAACCCAACATTCTGATAATCTAATAAAAAAGTATAAATAGCTGACCAATATCATCTGATAAGTAAATGCAAAGCACAAGTAAAACAAAATAATCAAAGAAATGATATCCAATGCAATGCAATGACCAATAATTCTACCGGTATGCACCTTTTCCACGGCGGCATGTTGTGAGATAGAACTCATGGAGGACTCGCGAGGTCAAAACTATTTCCCTTGGGATATAACTGATATTTATCTTTGGTATCATTAATAATCAATCATCCGGTATCATTTTTCATCAGACATATTTATACATATATCAACTTATTATTTTTATAATACCAAGTCTGTGATCTATGAGAATGAATATGTATGCACGATTATAGTAAATAAAGAAAAGTTTCAATGCAGCAAGTATAAATATGAATGTTCTTCTCACCGCAATTATCATAGGATATAAACCTTCTCAAATGATAGATATACTTTCAAAATAATACCCTTAGGCCATATTTCATCAATTAAGCCACTTGCTTTCAACATGGTTCTCTGTTAGGCCACATTACCTCAATTAAGTAGATTCCTTTCATCAGAGTGCCCATTTAGGGAATTATCTCCTCATGGTATGATATAATGAATGAAAAATAGGGCAATAATCAACAAGTATACATTTTAAGTCACATAGTCTCTATCAGCTAATTTCCAACTCAAATTTCACAATAATGATTCATTTATACAATACTCTAATCTTATCATTTAGCCTAACTCATTACATGCTTTATACAATAAGCTATCACCCAATCCAAGTGTAGAAAGATTAAACTACAACCTACCTTGAAGGCCAAAAAAATACACCATGAACTCTCACACAATCATCGAGGTACTGCAGAAATAAACATGCATTTACTTTTGTATCATGTTAGAACGATTCGAATCCATCAAAATAATTTTCTATATGAGAATAGTCAAGTCTATCAGCACTCATATTTCAATATAAAAGTTTGGTCAAAACATTGGGTTTAAAAGTCAATCCTAAGCCCCAAGGTCAAAACTAGAATTTTCTTTCAAAATTAAAGTACTCATAAGGTAAGAAGTTTAAATCTGAAAATTTATCAAAAATCGAGTTTGAATGAACCTTTAGATCATCAAAATATAATTTCATGATTTTAGCTACAAAATCTCCAATTTCAAAACCCATACGCGATTTAAATGATGAAATAATCAATAAATCAGTGAGAAAATACCAATTAGGAAGCTAGATTCTTAACCCCGTAATGAAATCTCAAAATATCTTCAAAAGTCTCCCCAATCTGAACTTGAAATCTTTCAAAATCGAGTAATGAACAAATTAAATCTATTTAGAGAAATATCACTGTTAGTGTACATTGATCTTCACCAAAGTGGAAAACTAGTGACATCGGTGATCTCAAAGTGGTAGAACAATCAAAATGGAAGTAACTTAAATGACTCGACTTTGCAAAAGTAAAAGGGCTAGTAGGTTTAACTTCATCGAGGCAGACCTTCCTCACCGAACAAGAGCCATAGAGGTGACCAAACCTTACAGAAGTGAACCTCGCCCAAATCTCCCAAGCTCGCTGAAGCAGGGCTTCTTCATCAAAGCAGGATAAGTGTTGTCAAAGAGATTTTATCAAACACAGTTGAACCAAAAAACTCAAATCCAACCCAAACTTGGTTTCAACCCTCCAAAATAATTCAAACCTCTCAAATACAAACCAATAATATAAATCAATCATAAAATATATTTTGGACCTATTTGAATCATTATATTATCATTTGGGGTCATCTTGACCAAATATTAATTGTGGTCAATTCAATACTTAAGAAAAGCTACAAGTACAAAATGCTCCCACACGCCTAAGCTCAAGTTGATTGCGGATTGGCTTCTCATAGTTCAGAGTAGACAAAAGAGTTATGCTAAATGAAAGGTTTGTGACTTATAGTTTATGGTTGGTAAGAAAGTTTATGGAAGGTATTGTCTAGGAAGGGTTATGAGGTTTGGAAAGAAGGACAAGCTCAGCCTTAGAATTATTAGTCTATTATGGTCTTACAACATATTGTTGAGGTGGCGTATGAGTTGGATTTGCCTCCAGTTTTATCAGGTATTCATCCAGAGTTTCAAATTGTGATGCTGAAGGAACAACGTTCTAATAGTTAAAATGTTGTTTAGAGAGATTTAGTATAGTTAGATCCGAGTTTGGGTTTTAGAGGAGCCCATAACCACTTTTGATAAGTAGGTTCAGAAGTTGGGGTCTAGAGAGATAACATTTGTGGAGGTATAGTTGAGGCATTATCTAGTAGAGGAAGCCACTTGGGAGGTTAGACAAAAATACAGAGTATATATCCTCAGCTTTTGATTGTTCAGACACTTTTTTTCTTCTTACATTCGAGGAAGAACGTGTGATTTAATGATGGATAATGCAACGACCCTCATGGTTATTTTGTATCTTAACTTGGTATTTCCTGTTCTGACCCTTTAAGTAACTTGTATATGTCATTTATAACTTGAAAATATGGGTAACACAATTTTGAAGGTGAACGAATAATTTTTGGAGAAAATTTTTAGTTTTGGAAGTTTGGTTTTTAGAAAGTTTAATCAAAGTCAACATTTTAGGTTAACCATGTTAAATTTTTGTTCTGACAGTTCTGTTAGGTCTCGAAGGTGAATTTTGACTTTGTTGAGTGGTTTGCATGGATCTTGAGGTGTTCAAGAGTATTTTGAGTCATTGGTTAAATTCTTGAGTTTTAAAAAGTTAAGTTTGACAACGGTCAACTTGATAAAGACGACTTCAGATTGATAATTTGATGATTTTAACAAGTCTAGAATATGTTTTTTTGGTCAATCTTCATATTTGGTTTGTATTTAGGAGGTTCTGGATGAGAGTCGATGGGTGATTCAAGGATTTGGACATTGTTGATACACCAGTTATTAGTGCAACTAGTTTTGTTCTATGCATCGCGAGGAAGGGACCACGATCGTAATTCACGTGGAAGTTTGGTCCTTGCATTTCTTAGAAGGGGCTTTCATTCATTGTAATGATCTGTCCTGTCATTATTGAAAGGTCGCGATAAAAATAACCGAATTAATAATTTTGAGTATTATAAAAATTATGGAATTTATTTTAGAAATTGGTTAAATAAAGCGTGGACATAAAATATGATGGAGGTTAAGCTGCCAGTGCCCTTCGTCCTGACGAGCTGAAGCTCATCACAATGGCTCGTCGCAGCGAAAGAGGACTTGTCGCGATGGAAAATTATAATGAAGCAATTCTCATCGCGATAAAAGAATGGGACAGAACCCTGACTTTACCTGTCAACCTTCAAACTCTTTTCTAGGAGGAGGCCTTCTCCTAAAACGTCAAAACACTCCTCCAACCCTATAATAATAGTAAGAAAAAGAGAGCAAAAGCTCTCAGAGAAAGGGATCGATCCTACTCCTCCTCGCGGTGACTCTTCTTTCAGACTTCCTCGGAAAAGAGTGATATGTTGGTCGCATGCATCTTAGCAACAGCTCGACAATTGAGGTAGGTTATAGTTTAATAATAGCAATATTTGATTAGTAAACATAATATCGGTATAGAAATTAATGGAGACAGCATGCTTAGGCCTCCGAGCATAGAGTCTAGATGGTAATAGCTGAATTTAGTTGATAAACCTGAGGCATGTATGTAGTCATATATGTAGTTAATTATTCATGTAAATGATGTGTAAGATGTAGGAATCATGGCTAAGATCTTGTGCATGATAACTAGGTAAAGCATGAACCATAAAGGAAGTTAGAGTATAAAGTAACCAATTTACTAGAATGAACCTTAACTTAATGTGATGATTGGATGACTTGTGAAATGGTTGTAGTCTTGTGGTATAAATTCGGAAAGTCTTAGCCGATCGGTCTAATAGCTAAGCCCTGGAATAGTGGATAAAATAGTGTCTAATAAGACTTGCCTAATAAATAGATTCGGTAAATTATGGGAAGTGACTAACATTAAAGGTTAAGACTAATTGGCGTTTCTATACCTGAGAATAAACATTATGTTAAATATCGACAAAGGGGGATGGGATCTAGGATGAAATAATTGGTAGAGGGTCATATGGTTGGATAGAGTAAGTTTGGGTAAGACCCCATGGGCTTAGACGGTTGAATTGGAGTTGAGACTTATCTTATTACATGTCATGTGGTAGAACTATATAACTTGTGATTGATCTTCGGACATTATTAAATTATCTGTATTATTCTGGTTATGATTGTATGGATATGCTAGATGAACATAAAGTGATAAGTAGGCTGAATTGGCTAAGTGTAACCGTGCCTTAGGCACTATGTATATTCCTAAGGGATAGGTCTGAGAGCTTGATGCATTTGATATTGATATTGATACAGTTGTTATAGATCGGATACTACGCCGGTATGGTACATGGACGCCTAGAGTACCTTGCAGGTCTTAGCTAGAGGGAAGAAATAAGACTCATAGCATGTGTGTACATGATCTTGCATATATCACTGCATGTGTCATTGTATCTATCATTTGTATGCTTCATTGTGTTATTCATGGTGAGTCTTTGTGAGATGGTGTTGTGACCATGAATAAGGTTTGGAAGTACTAGTCATATCAATAAGTGATAGGTGAACTTGGTTCCCGTGTGTGGTGCATGACTGCATATGCCTGTAGAGTCTTAATGAATCGTGTGGGTTGGTATGTCTTGATATCGGTTAAGTCTCATAGCTTATGAGTACATAGCTATTAGCAGTTATACTGAGTGGATTGTGTGAGATAAATGTTGTTTACAAATACCTTGTAAGTCAATTGTTCGAGCAAAAGGTGTGTTGTGATTAGACTTGCTAGTTGTTGGGAGAACCTAAGGTAGTGGATAATGCCTTACCACTAAGCCTAGATGAATAAGCAAAGACAGGTTGAATGGGAAAAGGAAGACTATGTGACCTAGAGAACACCCTTGGTGGGGTTTAAGTGTCTAGCCATTGGAGATACGTAAGAAGCAATTGAATATGAGTAATAGCATAAATTATCTAGTTGTTGTTGAAGTGGAAGTCATCTGTTTTATTGTTAATTTCTGTATATGATTTTATGTGAACTAATCATAGTCGGCCGATAATACCTACCAGTATGTGTGGTTGTACTGATGCTACTCTTGCTACATCTTTCTTAGTGTAGATGTGTGACAGGTTGACTGAAGTTCGATCTTGGATTTCATAAGTCTCCACCAGCAAGTTCCATTCTCTACTCCTTAGATGGGAGTTGTTTTTCACATTGTTGTCATGTTCTATCTTTGTAGCTCTTGTACAGGCTTAGACTAGATCTTTGAGAATTGATAGTGTTTTAAACTTACAAGGATATCACATGTATTAAACTTACAAGGATTTTTATTAAGAATTGTGCAGTTATTTATTTATTACTACTCTTGAAAACCATTTAAAAAGATTGTTGCATGTTCAGCGGTGGATGGTTAAGGGTTCTCCTACCTGAGTAATCTAGAGTAGGTGCCCCCATAGCTCCACCATAATAGGGGTCGTGTCAGTTGGTATCAAAGCATATGTTACTGGTCTCTCATGTACAAGAGCAATGTCAAAATAGAGTCATGCATATTGGTGTGTTGATGTCCACATCAAAACTTTGAGAATGTATAGCGGTATTTAGGTGTGGTTTCACTTTCTTCCTACCTATCATGTTGTCCCTGTATGTTGTCTCCCTGGTTAAGTCCAATTGGTATCTAGTCGATTCCAATTGGTATCTTAAAGTGATTAATCCATGGTGGGACAAAACCAATTTGTATCTAGATGAATCTAATTGGTATCTCACCCTAATGAGTTTTGATAATATGTTAATCATGTGATGATGTGTTGTTAATGATGTGCTCAGTTTCTAATAATATGGGATCACGAATTTGTTGTTATGTGCCTAAGTAAAAGCAAAATAGTTAAATTATTAAGGTGATAATGGAGTCGTTATGCGATGGGGTTTATGAGAACTCATGGTTTAATCGTGTTATTATGAACTCGTGCGTGAAAGTAAGCAAGGATTATACTTGTACCAATTTTCTTAAATTTTTGCCAGTTGTTGCAGTGTTTTGCCCGAGCCTTCATCATGATGAGACGTTTCTCATTGCAGTGGTCTGTCGCGACAAAGAAAGGGCTCATTGTGATAAAGTTCTTCGTAGTGATGAGTGAAGTCCCATCGCGATGAGTCATCACGATTAAGAGATGTTCATCACGATGAAATGGCACAAAACATAATCCCAAATTTTGTCCCATGTTTTGGGACTTCACTCATGCAAAGAAATGTCCAAGAAATTTTAGGCAACTAAAGCTATGTCATAAAAGTTTCGACCTACAAACAAGGACATTGTTCAACAAGTGCCACCAATGGCACTGTAAATCCAAAATGATAGAAATATAAGAAATTATCCAAAAGAGCGGAAAGATAAAAAGATTGTCTGATAAGAGTCCAATATGGGCAAATAAAAGCAATAATAAGAGGGGACGGGGGAGGGGAAGTGCTCTAGCCGCTCTATCAACTCTTGGTGCTCAAGCTACTAGACTCTCCCTCGATAGACCTGCTGAGGAAGGAAAACTCCTAAACGACCTCTCGGGTCACCTTGGGAATATTCTTGCCTGGAAGGGAACCTTTGACAAGGGCCTTGATCCCTTTCTACATGCGCACCATCAGCTTTTCCTGAGAGCGCCCCTTATTCCTATCCGCTTCTAGCTCCTCCCAAAGCTCTATTTGGTCCTGTGCTAGGGACTCAAAGGAAGAAAGGGGAACGGAGGTACCTGCTGCACCAGATGGCCCAGCAGCCGGAGGAGGCATTATCTCTAATGGGTACGATGCTAAGCCCTCCATTATAGACTTCATGGTCGCTATAGCTGGACCAAGTGACTCTAAGGTTACCTTGCCCGGCGCTAAACTAGTCCCTGCTCCATCATCGCCCTGGCCACTACTGCTCCCTCTCTCTAACCCTATCTTTCTCTTTTTTGGGTATGACTCCTCTAGAAGGTCAAAAGGCTTATCAATTAGAGAAATACGGTCGGTAGGCTCGACAGGTACATTCACTGTCTGCACAGAGTAGAGATAAGTGAAGGTAAAGGAAGGTCCCTTGTATGGCACAATATCATGAAATATCTCCACTTCTTCATAATTTGTTCCCCTGCATTCACCGGCATGCCCTCCACAACCATCAGGGCTCGAGCAAAGGTCAAGTCTGAGGTATTACTAGAAGGACAGACCCTCCTAGCCACCAGTTGTAACCACCTCCAGTCATCTGGAGTAAAGTGAAGGTTGTTGACCCCAATTATTTGCCCAGCCCAAGGGAATGAATCCCTATACTCCTCCTCGACCAGCTCCCTCACCATCCACTGCTTATTGGTGGAAGCCCTTCATGAATGATATTGCATCTCATCGTGATTTTTCACCCCCAGAGCTGCATTAATTTACGTGGTAGAGATCCAAATGTGCTCACGCTGAGTGTAAACTATAGGATTTGGAAACTCCCAGTTAACTGTAAGAATTTTAGCACAAAACTCCCATACCCAGTTTTCATTCACTTCATCTGGGACATGCACAAAAGGAAGCCATCATATATCCACTGTCTGGAGGTAAAACTTCAGTGGCCTCTCCTCAATCTCCAATTTTCCAGGCTCCCTTCTCGGACCAAACCCATGGAGACTCCTCTCTCGGATGAACCCTCTAGCCCTCTGTTCATAGTATCGCTCTCGAATTGATGCATTGGCGAATTGCTCATACTTTATTTTCTCTCCTTTGTCCATGTTCATCTCTACAAGAATAAGTTAATGGGTTACTCAATGTGTTGTCAATTGCATAACAAGTAATTATTAAGGGGATAAGGGATCAGAAAGGAGTAGGTCATAAAAGTTTTTCAGTCTAAAAATAGCTACTAGTTTTGAACCTTCATCGCGATGAACATCACCTCATTGTGATGAGTCATTGCAATGAGACCCGTCCATTGCGACAATCCTTTACAATAAAATAACCCCCATTACAATGAGGTCATCATCCCCAGCCAACCATTTTTTTAAAATGATAATTTTTAAGAAATGTGTTTTGTTTTGTAAAACTTTTCCTCATATCGGACGTAACCTACTAACATACTACTCGTACATATGAGTTTTATGGTGATTTAAACTTTAAAAAGCAATTCCAAGCATTTGAATTCAATTTAAGAAATTTTCCTACCATTACCATCCTATTTTGAGTCTAAGACTCCATGAACTTCGTGGGAACAACGTAAGGGGTAGTGTAAATGCATTAACAATCTAAATCTAGTAAGCATGCTTCATAAATCTATCCAATGAGAGCAAAAAATTGTCCCACACCACAAAACCTAAATTCTTACATGAAATCAAGCATGATAATTGCTAAATCTATGAAATCTAGACGTTATAATTAAGATTTAAGTTATGAAAAGAGTCCTTACCTTAAAAAACCAATGTAGATGTGTTGAAGTTGAGAGGATTTCATATGGAAGGAAGGGGAAATGGTTTGAAAATGGGGGACATGAACATCTCCCAACTTTAAAACTGTTATATGGATCATCGCAAAGAGACACACTTTATCGCAATGAGACTCCATACATCGTGATGAGGCAACTCACCATAGTGGAACTAGGCTCGCCATTATGATTTAGCCCAGTCCGTTAGTCATTTTGGGTTAAAACTCTTTTGTTTCTAAATCTTTTTCATCTCTTCGGCCCTGGAGGTATTGAATTCTAAAACACCCTTAATCGATCTTTTTCCCCAATATTTGGAGAAGGGAAGTAAAGAAACTTGGTTTGTGTCTAACATTCAGTTTGCCTTGGTTGTGTCCTAATGCCTTGACAAAGAGACGGTAGATAAAAGGTCCTCCAAAGAGGTGAATAACTTGGCTTAAGTCGATTGCGAGTAAATTTATGCCCTACTCTGTCCGGGTCTATTCAGGGATGAATGGGTGGTAAATTGATATCTACTATAATGATCCATCCCATCGTTATTGAAAGGTCGCAATAAAAACAATCAAATTAATAATTTTGAGTATTATAAAAATTATGGAATTTATTTTGGAAATTAGTTAAATAAAGCATGGACATAAAATGTGACAGAGGGTAACCTGCCAGCGCCCCTCATTGTGATGAGCCTCATCTCATCATAACAGCTCATCGCAGCGAAGGAGGCCTCGTCGCGATTGACCATCGCGATAAAGCAGTCCTCATCGCGATGAAGGCACGAGATAGAACCATGACTTTACCTGTTCAGCCTTTAAACTCTTTTTCAAGAGGAAGCCTTCACCTAAAATCATCCCAACACTCCCCCAACCCTAGAAAAGTTAGAAAAGAGAGGAAAAGCTCTCAGAGAAAGGGATAGATCCTCCTTCTTCTCGCGGTAACTCTTCCTCCGGACTTCCTGGGATGAGAGCGACATGTTGGTTGCACGCACCTTGGAAGTAGCTTGGTAATCGAGGTGGGTTATAGTTAAATAATAGCATGACTAGATTAGTAAACATAATCTCGGTATAGAATTAATGGGGACAACATACTTAGGCCTTCGGGCATGGAGTCTGGATGGTAATAGGTGAATTTAGTTGATAAACCTAAGGCATGTATGTAGTCATGTGTATTGTGAATTATTTGTGTAAATGATGCGTAAGATGTAGGAATTGTGGCTTAGACTTTATGCATGATAACTAGGTGAAGCCTGAATCATAGAGGAAGCTAGAGTATAGAGTAACCAATTTACTAGAATAGACCCTAACTTAATTGTGATGATTGGATGACTTGTGAAATGGTTGTAGTCTTGTGGTAAAAATTTTGAAAAGTCTTAGTGGATCGGTCTAATACCTAAGCTCTGGATTAGGGGATAAAATGGTGTCTAATAAGACTTGCCCAATAAACAGATTCGGTAAATTATGGGAAGTGGTTGGCATTAAAGGTAAGACTGATTGGTGGTTCTATACCCTGAGAATAATGTTATGTTAAATATCGACAAAGGGGGGCAAGTTCTAGGATGAAATGATTGGTAGAGAGTCATACTTGGATAGAATAAACTTGGGTGAAACCCCATGGGCTTAGACAGTTGAATTAGAGTTGAGACTCGTCTTATTACATGCTATATGGTAGAACTGTATAACTTGTGATTGATCTTCGAATATGGTTGAATTATATGTGTTATTCCTTTTATGCTTGTATGAATAGGCTAGATGAACATGAAGTGATAAGTAGGCTAAATTGGCTAAGTGAAATCGTGCCTTGGGCACTGTGTATATTCCTAAGGGATAGGTCTAAAAGTCTAATACATTTGATATTGACATTGATACGATTGTTATAGACCGGATACCACACCGGTATGGTACATGGACACCTATTGTCCCCTGCAGGTCATAGTTAGTGGGAAGAAATAAGACACATATCATGTGTGTAAATACTCTTGCATATATCACTCTATGTGTCATTGCATCTATCATTTGTATGCTTCATTATGCCATTCATGGTGAGTCGTTGTGAGATGGTGTTGTGATTATAAATAAGGTCTGAAGGTACTGGTCATATTGATAAGTGATAGGTGAAATTGGTTCCTGTGTGTGGTGCATTACTGCATATGCCTGTAGAATCTTAATGAATCGTGTGGGTTGGTATAGATTGATATTGTTTAAGTCTCATAGCTTATGAGTACATAGCTATAGGCAGTTATACTGAGTGGACTGTGTGAGATGAATGTTGTTTATATATACCTTGCGAGTCAATTGTCCGAGCAAAAGGTGTGTTGTAATTAGATTTGATAGTTGCTGGGAGAACCTAGGGTAGTGGGTAATGCCTTATCACTCATCCTAGACGAGTAAGAAAAGATAGGTTGAATGAGAAAAGAAAGATTATTTGAACTATAGAACACCCTTGGTGGGGTTAAGTGTTGGGTAATTGGGGATACGTAAAAGGCACTTGAACATGAGTTATATCATGAATTATCTGGTTGTATGTTGAAGTGGAAGTCATTTATTTTAATATTAATTTTTGTATATGATTTTATATGAACTAATGTTAGTCGGCCGATGAGACCTACCAGTATGTGTGGTTATATTTATGCTACTCTTGCTACACTTTTCTTGGTGTAGATATGTGACAGGTTGACTGAAGTTCGAGCTTAGATTTGAAGAGTCTCCACAAACAACTTTCGCTCTCTACTACTTAGACGGGAGCTGTGTTACTACATTATTGTCATGTTCTCTCTTAGTAGCTCTTGTACAGGCTTAGATTAGATCTTTGGAAATTGGTAGTGTTTTGTATAGATGGCATTCACATGTATTAAACTTTCAAGGATTTTTATCAAGAATTGTGCAGTTATTTATTTATTAAGACTCTTGAAAACTGTTTAAAAAGGCTGTTGCATGTTCAGGGGTGGATGGTTAAGGGTTTTCCTACCTGAGTAGTCTAGAGTAGGTGCCCGCACGGTCCCACCATAATCGAAGTTGTGTCATTCATGAAGAAGGAAGTTTGGGTTGGGTCTGGGTATACCCATCGCGTTCGTGGTCCTGGGTTGTGTTGGTTGGTCGCAATCGCAAGGCTGGGCCTCATTAGCAAAGAACATTTGGACTTGGAGTGATAAAATCTCTATTTTTGAACTTGAACTAACTCAATTTTTGTAGCTTGGGAGCTCAGATTTTGACGATTTCAAGGGTGTTATTTGTTTTAGTTCGGGAGTAAGAATCTAACATCCTATTTTTTTTTCACTCTTTCATTGCTATTCTCATGATTTAATTTATTATTTTCTCGCTCTTTCATTTATATTCTCATGATTTAATCCCTTGAATTGATTAGAAATTTAGAATTTTTGCCCCAAAGTGAGAGTTATGTATTTCTTTAATTTTGGTGATGATTAACATTTTGTTTTAGCTGATTTTTGATGTGTAAGCTTCCCAACTTTTAGGTAAACCAATTTTGAAATAAAATTCCAGTTTTGACCTTGGGGGCTCAATATTGACTTTTTTACCAAATTTTTTCATTGAACTTTTCTATGGCAACATGGGTGTCTACGAACTCATATACTCATGTAAATCACATATTTGACCATATTGAGATTATTCGAGGCATTTTAGAAGGACAAGTTGGTAATTTTGACCATTTGAGCTTCAATTAAGGCAAGTTGAGAGACTTTTCTTGACTCTTTGTGAAGTGTTAGTGTATTAATTGATTGAATTAAGGAGTAATGAGTAATGGAGGTCTCGTATAAATGAGATGACAAGCATTTGTGCGGATATTAGTACCAAGATATGGGTAACTTGAATATTCCTTACTTATTTGGATAATTTCATAACTTGTGAACATGCTTATTTATACAATTGATTGATATATGACTTATCTTACTCATTTGACTGATAATTGATACATTGCTCTCCTTTATGGAATCAGAGCCGAATTATGATATTATTTTGAGATAATTGTTGTTTTGGTTGTGCATTATAATTGATATTAAATTTCAGTACGAAGTGAGAAATTGGAAGTAAGATAAACTTAAAACGAGTTGATCAACTTCTATGACTTATGTACATCATGAATATGCCTTTATTATATGGAATTGATATTACACGCATACATAGCATATTCTGGGGTCGGTGTTGCCCGCCTACACATGTGGATTGGAGCGCCATGCATGCACGATACATGAACCTTGCGAGTCTCTTATCGGTCCCGATTATCTAGCAGAGGAAGCAAGTATATACACAACATATGCATTTTGCATTTTATTTCATCAGCATATATTACATATTACTTCTAAGCAGTGTTTTAAAAGGTGGGAGCCTAAGGCAAGGCGTTTTACCTGTTATGGAGCGAGGCATAAGCCTCGAGGCGATGGGGTGTAAGCCTCATGATATTTTAATTTTTAATATTTTATAAATTTTATATAATTAAAATAAATATTTTTAAAGTAGATAAATCATCAAAAAGAAGGTAAAACTATATTAGTGAAAGATGTATCTAAAACAGCTTCAGCTAAAAAAACTAACCAACGCAACACAATACATCCAATATAAAGTCAACTTTTCATATAACAAACTATTATATGTCCTCAAAAATATAAGTTTATCCCAAAAAAAAATACATTATAAGTAAATATTAAATATATTTCTGAAAGTTTGAATTTTAAGTTTTCTACTTTTATTTTACTTTTGAGTATTTAAGTATTACTTAAGTTTAACAATTAAATATTTTAATAATTAGGATTAGGGACTTAATAGCAAAAAATTATTTTAATTGATAGTAATATTCAGGGCTTACGCCTAAGGGCGTTCGCCTCAGCATTCGCCTCACGCTTAGACAAATCCCTCAAATAGTGGGGCGTACGCCTTTTGATACTTTCACCTCCTCCCAATGCCTCGGTGTGTTTTGGCTACGCCTTGCCCCGAAGCTCGCCCCGCAATCGCCTTTTAAAACACTGCTTCTAAGTGGTGAAATGGCTAAGTGATTTACTTTTTATCCTTATTCAGTTGAGATAACTTGTGTGTTATTGTTGAGGCAAATTGCGAAATTCTTTGTTATTAGCTAATTTTAGATATTGCTCTCATTTTCATTACTGTTTTCATGAATTAAAAGAGTTGTTGTGTTAATCTTGTGGCAGTCTGTGATTATTTCTTTTACTTGATTTGAATTCAAATATTTGATTTATCTTGACTTTATCCATTATCGACAGTTGAATCGTTCAATTGAATCCTTATATTCTTATATCTAACCAAATGTGGAGGATAACAGTGTTAGGCCAACCCTCGCCACTGCTTCTAGGAAAGGGTCAATTGTCGATACTTGCTGAGTAAACGTGTTTCTCGTGCTCACTCTACACTTGTTGTACTTTTTTTTTATCCAGGCCCATCTCTAGGTTCCTGTGGCGATTGAGTCGTTATTGAACTTGAGAAGACTTGTCAGAGTTCAGGGTCAGCTGCTTTGATTCGACAACACTAGATTCTAGCTCTATTTTAGATTTCTTGTCTTTCTTCTTTCAGAAAGCCTTGTATTGTTCAGACTCATAATTTTGGTTCTTAATTGCTCTTGTACTTGTGTCAATAGTTCTTGGGGTTGTATTTCATTTCTACGAACGTTTTGGTTTTTGACTCAAATTTCAGACTTATCATTATTTTACCTTATTTCTTTTCCGTATATTTCCTCTTTTCACTCGTCCAAATGGTTAATAATGAATAGGGTTCGCCTACAGAGAAGAGTAGGTTCCCTCATAGCTTAATAGAATTTTTGAATCGTGACAATTATATTTCCCATTGAGCATAAGTTACAGTTAAAATATGCTCATAAATTAGTTTGCCTATGAGTTCATGATATTTTCGTAAGTCACAAAGGCTGAAAATAGTGTAATGAGTTACTTATTAAGCTGGATTATTCAGTTGTATAGACTGACTAACTCTTTAAAAAAATTAATGATGATTAAATTCAATTGTATATTCCCAACAATAACTTAACAACATACTTTATTAATCAAAGCGATGTAGGATATTATTTTGTGGATTATAAGAATAACCCTTTATAGTGAAAGAAAATTGTGAACAATTGAATAATACATACTATTTTTTTTCAATACATCACAATTCATGATTAATTTTATACGATAGGTAGAATGAATAGTACAAAACCTTGTTCGTCTATAATAATTTGTGAACAATATAGCAAATCTCATCGTTTTGGAGCAGCACTCGTGTTGTTTGAGTTGTTTCAACTTGCAATCGGGCAATACAACTAGGAGAATCAATCATCCTGATAATGCTATCAAACCTACTAGAATTTCCCTTTATCACTAGTGGGATAGTTGTTCCGTAACACCACTAGTCGTTATATTACTAGCCTTTTTGTTCGATACGTAACAAATTCTTGTTAAGTAATAGGTTTACCAAAGTAAACATAGTCTAAGCGGTCACAACATCTTGTTGATATTGATTAAGAAGTTTGATGGAGTTTAACTAACTGAATTCATAAACCTAGAAAGTCGCAGTTACTGGTAATTTTTTATTTTAATTTAACCTTTGATATATCTATTATAAGTTAACACTATGTATAAGACTTGTACCTAAGGAAAAGTACTATTATACCTTATGAATACATTGACTCTTCAGAAAAAGATACTACATAGTTTTCACTTTTGGTCTAATTTATCGCGATAGGAATCACCGAGTCTAAGGAAGTCCAGTCATCTAATAAGAAGCGGTAAATCAAGTGAGCCAACTAAAGCCCACTTTTACCTTAAAAATCAAGGCTTGTGAATGAAATTTCCTCTACTCGATAGTAGCAGAAACAAGATGTAATTGATTCATTTATGCCTCCAAAATTTGCGAATAAATGTTTGATTAGGCCACCTCATTTTTTGTATGTTTTGATTGAAATACATGGGCAGACTCCTTGATTATGGGGACGTATAGTCAAAGCTAGGGTACAGTTTGTGCATCATTCACTACCAAAAAGGCAAAAATTGACCCCAATTGATCAATTTTTTTATAAAAAAAAAAACTACCAAAAATCACCTAAAATCATTGGCCGATTTAGGGTTGGTCGACATATCAATCGATTTAATTTTTTTTTTTGGAAAGTACTAATCAAATTAGTTCGATTTTGTAAATCACACAATTATAGAATACACCATCCAGGGATCAAATCCCTGTCTTTAACGTGACTGGATACTTTTCTACCACTGACCATTGGTGCTTGTTGGTTTGATGTTTTTGTTTTATTTTATACTTTTCAAGCTCATTTTTTGCAAAACTAACCAATCGAATTTGGTTGGTTTCTTTTTTAAAAAAATTACAAAAACAATTGACCGGCGTTGATTGATTTTTGCAATAATTTTGTAGTATTTTTAACAGTCAAGTTCAATCGATTTTACACTTTGTCAATTTTTTGTGCTTAAGAAATCCAAACATACTCCATCGATATTATTACAAAGAAAATTAAAAAGATCGACCTAGGTCAATTTTTTCCCTCTTTTTAGTAGTGGTATTTCTTCTCTAATGAGTCAATTGATTTATTGTAGTCATTGATCAAAAAAACTTTTGGACAGGGCATTTTTGAGGACTAGCCCGCTTTTCATTAATCAATGGCATTTTTTCACACATAATTAATGAAGTCATTGCAAAGTGATTAAAATACTAAAAACAAGGACTACTCAAGCTAATGACAGAGGCAAGAGTAATTTCCGGTCAAATGTGCCGATGAGGCAAAATCGGTGGTCAATTAGGCAAGTTCGTTACATCTTACTTAATGAGTAGAAACTGCACAAATTGCCCTTAAATTGTTTGGGCAGGTTATTGACCCAACTCGTTTAAGTTTATTGACCTGTCCATTTATTAGCTCAATTCATTTCAGCCCATTAAAAATTAGGTTGATACATAGCCCAAATTGACTCACGAGAAATTTTGTCAAAATATTTTAAAAAGACTTTAATTTGATATATTGTATATAGCCATAAAAAATAATTTTATTAGATACTTGACATTTATAAAAGAATAAATAAAATAATTAAAACTTTGTAAAAATTGGGCGGCTTGAATTATGACTCATTACCTAACTCATTTTGACCCAAGCAAATTTTGATCGGGTTAGATCTTGACCCATTTTACCCACCCAAATTTGACCCAATTCGTCGAATTGCCACCCCTACATTAAAGTAAACTAATTTTTAAGTTTTTCCCTTCAAAAACTGAAATCATGAGAGGCATAAATTAGGGCATATTATGATACTAAAAAAATATATACTTATGCCCCATAAAATTTTCTTTTGTTATGAGAGACATAATTAAATATTAGCACAAAATCACTACGATATATAAGAGGTTGACACCTCAATCTTAAGAAGGCAGCTCTTGGACAACGTGCCTGCTTGAGTTGTCTGCTTGCAGGGTCCCCTTTCAAAAAAATTAATATTTTCTTCGTTTCAATTTATTTGTCTTACTTTTCATTTTAATATGTTATATATTTGATCAAAATATTCTGTTATGTATTTGATAATTACGTAAAAATATTATAAATCACAATATAAAATTTTTGTTCACTCTCAAAATTGTATTAGTGTCACATAAAGGGATAAAAATGACATAAAAAGTATTATAAATCACAATTATAAAAAAACGTACAATAAATTTAGTGAATTTAAAAATTCTATCTATATAACATATATTGGGCCCGCTATTTATTTGTCTTACTTTTTATTTTAATATATTATAAATTTGATCAAAATATTTTATTATATATTTGATAATTACGTAAAAGATATTATAAATCACAATATAAAATTTTTGTTGACTCTCAAAATTGTATTAGTGCCACATAAAGAGATAAAAATGACATAAAAAGTATTATAAATCACAATAATTATAAAAAAAATGTATAATAAATTTAGTGAATTTAAAAATTCTATCTATATAACACATATTGGACCCGTACTGGCACGAATTTTTATGTATATTCTTATATGAATTTCATTAATCTATCTAAAAAATTAATTAATTTAAATAAAATAATAATATATACATATCTAAATTAGACATATCTTATAATTTTTGAGTATTAATATCGGACCCCGTGCTTAGCACGAAATTTTGTATGTAGTAAAAACACAAGTGTCCATGACTTTATTGAAGTGTTCCACACTTCTATATCATAAACGAGACTAATTTATGACCACAATTGATTTCTAATGGCCATAAAAAAAAGCTTAATACATACTCAACCCCTTAAATTTGTTAGAATATTTCATTTAGACATTCGAATTAACCCATATTCTAATTGAACACCTCAACTCCTAATAAAGTATTCCAATTTGACACTTTTGGTTCAATTTTTTTTTTTTTTTTTTTTTTCTAAAAATTCGTTTATTAAATAGTTAAGTTAACCACATAAAATATGTTATCTCCTTTGAGTATATGTATCAACCTTAAGTAGATAAGACTGGGGTTTTATGGCTTATTAAGGTCAATGTATATAATTAAAGAAAATGACATGTTTTATTTATGTGGTTAATGTAACTACCTAATAGACGAATGAGAACATACAAAAAAAAAATTGAACCAAAAGAGTCAAATTAAAATACTTTATTAGGAGTTGAGGTGTTCAATTGAAACATGAATTAGTTCGAGTGTTTAAATAAAATATTCTGACAAGTTTAAAAGACTGGTCATATATCAAGAAACAAAAATGCATTGGGAGGAGTTACTTTTTAAAACATTTGTTAAGTAGATTAAAAGATCAAAATTACTTATAGGGTCGCTTGATAGAGTGTATTAGGATAATTAATAATATGTGTATTAAGTGTGGTATTATTTATTTATTTGTTTGGTGGAGATTTTGACCCTATATATTAGTGTACTAGTTTCTCGATCGGTGTGTTGCACGTGTATGTCTAGTTACGTAGTATATGAATTAGCAAACTAATATCAATATCAATTTTGCACTACTAAGATGGATAACTTCCCTCCCAGAGCAATTAAATTTTGAAAGAAAATAACTTAAAAAGTCTGTATTCTAATTACTCTGAATTTGAAAGCAACAAATAAGTCTCACAAACCTTGCAAGCCATGACTTGTAATGCAATTATATTATCATAATTAATGTTTAACTATGTATTGTTGTTTTTTGAATTGTTGGATTGATTAGTATATTAATAACAAGGTAGACGATATTTCAAAGTTTTCTAAATAGAGAATAGAAATAAAGAATATTAGTATAATTTTCCTAGTATGAAAGACTGAAACTATTGTCCTTCATTTTTTTCAAGAATTTCATCTTTATTTTTAGCCAAATACCTATACATAAAGTAACAGTTGTATTATCATACCTATACAATAACAATAACAATATTTTCGGTGTAATCGCACACATGAAGTTTGGAGAGGATAGTATATGTAGACGTTGCCCCTATGTTGTAAAGTAAAAAAAAGCTATTTTCGATAGACTCTCAATTCAAGCTATATGATCATACCTATATTTTAGGACACATTGCAGTTCAATATTACTGTGTAATTCACAAGGTGACATGAATATGTTACCATGAACAAAAACATTTGAAATAGGAATAGTTACCATATTAAAGTGTCAACATGGATCATCCCACAACTCAAAGATATATTATTTTTCTCATCATAAGAGACATCAAATTTATGTCTCTAATCTTTAATGAAAGCCACTGCCCACAAGAATGTCTAAATCAAATTTAGACTCAAGTATAAATATGATTCTTTCAAATAATATACTTATAGTTTATTTGGCCAATTTTTTGAAATCTGCTCATTTTGAAAAGTGTTTTTTCAAAAATTACTTTTGGTGAGAACCAATTTTTGTTTGACTGATAAATTTAAAAAGTACTTTTGAGCAATAATTAGTGTTTGACCAAATTTTTTAAAAGTGCTTTTAAAAGATATTTTTTTGGGAAAAATTATTTTTTTATCTTCTGAAAAATAACTTATACTACTCCACAGAAACACTTATTTTCTCCTAAAAGTTTGGTCAAACACTTCACTTTTTAATAATAAACAGTTTTGAGGAAAAATAAGCTTACTAAATAGGCTGTTATACTGTTCCACTGTTCAATGTCCGCTCAATGATTCCATAAATGTATTATAACTTTCAAAACACAATCTGTATTATGAGAACATCGGGAAAAAATCAAATTCATTAAAATCACAAAAAGTTAAACAAATAAAAGAGAATGGTTAAGAGAGTGTTTGGATTGACTTATTTTTAAATGTTTTTGGCTTTTAAATATTTTTTTATTTTTGGAGGTGTTTGGCAAAGACAAAAAGTGCTTAAAAATACTTTACTTTAGACTTAAAAAGTATAAAAAAAAAAGCTAAAAACCAAAAGTTGGTTGCTACCTACTTTTGGCTTATAGCTTTTATCTTATAAGTCTTTTAAAAAAAGTCAATTCAAACACCCTCTAAGAATGTCGAACCCATTTTTTGTTGTCGTTCTTTTGCAATTCAAGTCAAGCTGTTGTCTCATGTTGAAGGGCGATGCGGGATCTCTCGAGATTAGATGAGATATAGCTAGCATGAAAGGCCAAAAAAATTTCCTTTCCATATGTATGTTGTTTACTATTTAACACCAACACCTTTTTTTTAAGTTAAAGGCGGCCTTGGGCCATAAATAAAATAAAAGGGTCTGTATAAACAAAAAAGGCCTACTCCTAACCGGAGCAGGCCCAAAACAAAAGCAGCAAAAAGGAAACAAGAAAAAAGAAACAAAGCTAAAACAAAGGAAAATATCTGATCTCAGGGAAAGAAACCCTAAAAAATCGGAGCATTGCTTCGCCATCTTTCTTCACCGCTGGAGCTTGGCGGAGCTGCTCCTCAAAGCTGGGCGTAGTCATTTCCTTCCCTAAGTACTAATGAGGAGGTTTAGAGATAAGAAAGAAGATAGGGGGTTAAAAGGTAAGAGACGACTTCTCGATGTTCTATCCTCCATGTCATTGGAGTTCCAACGAGGAGCTCCGACCGACAAGGCAGTAGCATCGATGAGGCTGTTCAATCTGAACTCTTAGTTCCTTATTTTTCTTCAATTCTAAACTTCTCCATATGTTTATAGGGAACTGATGACTGTATTATTTTCGTCCCAGATGCTAGTTGTTGATCTTACTCGACGGTGGTGTTCCTATTAGTGGGTAAACCTTGTTGCGCCTCTGCTTCGTGACCTGATCTTCTCTTAAGCTAAGTGACTCTCTCCTAAGCCATAGTTTTCCTTTTTTAACTTTACATCAGTGGGTTGAACCCCAATTGAAATTGATACCACTACCAGATGCTTAGCTAAAAAGGACTTATATGATTTATCTGTTGTCTTGTTGTTCTTGTTGCAGGGATTCAATAGTTTCTATAATCACTTCTGAACGACAGGACAACTTTGAAGTTCAAAACTCGATTCTCGTATTTGATGACACCCAAAAAGCTCTCAGAGGTGCGGATAAGGAGAATCATATGAAATTTCTTCAATTTTGAGCTTTAACTAGTCGTCTTACTGTTCTTTCTGTTTATCTATCAATCCATTGATTCCTGCCTCTCTGCTGATCATGTGTCATTGTGGATTACTGTTCTCCTGATGTGTGAGACTCCTGCTTTGTCCAGTTGTAGAATTTGTGGTTGATAATAAAATTTCCTGCAAAATAAAAAACCAGGTTAGCAAAGAAATCTGCAAGAGTATTTTCCTCTCTCAGAGAGTGTTGTACTCTTGCATCCATTTGACCCCTTAGGTCCTTTATAGTGTTCACTTCAGTAGCAATACTCCATAGGGTTTCCCATTGCTCCTCTAAAATCTGAACTAAAGCCAATGAATCTGTCTCAATAATGACTTGAAGCATGCTATTATTCTTGCAAAACAGTAGTCCCTCTCGGATTGCTCTAGCTTCAGCCACCAAGTTAGAGGTATTATCAATCTTTATGCCCTTAGCACACACAAAGTTACCTTCATAGTCTCTTATGCAAAAGGCAGCAGAACTAGGTCCAGGATTGCCCCTTGAAGCTCCATCTGTGTTACATTTGACCCAATATCTAGGAGGTGGCATCCACCTCACCACTTTGATATTATATGAGGATCTGTGATTGTCCATGTTATTCACAATTTCTGGCCACTTCTTCTTGTCCAAGTTATTCACAATTTCTGGCCACTTCTTCTTCTCATAGTTTACTCTGAATCTGAGGATTAGGAACTTTCTTAGAATTTGTGACTTATCAAATAATTTTGTTAGTGGTATATGTGCCTCTATGAAGAACTGTTTTTCTTCTCTTCCACAAATACCACAGGATGAGAATGGGAGTCACCCTGTATGCAGCCTTCAGTCTTTGGTTACCCTTCTATTTCCTCTACTGTCTGATGTTTTGTTTTAAAGAGAAATGGGTGTTATGACTTAGCATTAGTGAAATATTGCCAGACAAGCTGAGCAATTTCACCTTTAAGAAAAAAATGCTCCACAGATTCAATTTCTTGATTAGTACAACATCTGCATAGAGGTCATCCATTAGTGTTCCAATAGTGCATAAGCTTTGAAATAGAAACCAAACCTTTCCAGACCCTTCATGCTAGAAAGGAGTATTTGAAAGGGATTCCTGTACTCCACAGACCTTGCAGGTCTTCACTTTCCTCCCCTTTTATTCTCAATAGTTCCCAAACATCTTCTAAATCTTGAGATGGAAATTCCTATACATTCTCTTCTATTTGATTACTTGTTCTATTCTAAATCACTAAGAAAAAAAATGAAAATAAAGACCTCCTGATTCTATTTATAGAAAAAAATAGAAATCTTTAAAGAATTTCTAATTAAAGAAGAAATAAGACAAGTAATTAATTTTGAATTCCCCGTCTCTAGAGAAAAAAACAAGAGAAACAGGAGAATTTGTATAAGAGTAATATATAGTTAGAAGGTTCTACTAACTAATAACTAAATAAAATGGAAATAAGTATAATGGAAATAAAATCGGATTCGGCTTTGAAGGCTTATCCGCTACGAAGCACCCCGTTTGTTGATTATGCCCTTCTTGGTGATGATATCCTAATCACCGACAAGAAGGTGGCCAATCAGTACAGTAGGTTGGCCACTGGAGCTATCTGCGTCGAGTGTTTCGATTGAAAGAGGAAGGGAGACAACTCAAATGCCAGCACATAAATTGAAAGAGTCGTGCTTCAAAGTGGAATTCTTCTAAGATCAATTGCTCGATTACCTGTACTTTTAGGGGTCCACCAAGGTTTGTCCCCTTGATTGACCAACCTTGCTTAACCCATGTTATTCCTGATATGAGAGACTACATAATCAGGAACCATATTCTGCATTTCCTCATAGTTTCATCCCTCTTCCTGTAGGAATTCTTCTACATCTTTCATATTATGACAAGTGAGAGTATATGTTTGAACAAAGGACCAAGATTAGTCCAATTTTCAAACCAAATACTAGAGAATCCTCCTTTTGGTTCCCACCACATAGCATGCTCCAGATAGTCTCTATTTTCTAGCATGTTTTTCCACAATTGTGATCCTCTTCTCCATTCAACCAGTGCGGGGATTTGTTTTGTGCAATATTTGTTCCACATGAAGTTAGACAAAATATTTTTTTGTATTCTGAATCTCCACCATAGCTTGGCATACAATGCTTGTGACACTTCAAACAGAGATCTGAAACCTAACCCACCTTCTTTCTTTGGCAGACACACCTTATTCCAAGTTGCCCAATGTTTGCTCCTCCCTACTTTCTTATTGCTCCAAAAGAACTTTGCAAAGATTCTGTGCAGTTCTTTAACAACACACATAGGGGGAACAATTACTGATAGAATATAGATAGGGGTGCTTTATAAAACATTGGTAATAAGAACTTCATTCCCTCCATATGAGAGCATCTTACCCTTTCAGGCTTGCAGTTTCCCTTTTACCTTTTCCAACAACTCTGAGTAGTGTTTTTTCCTTTTTCTTGGATGAGTAATAGGGAATACTAGGTACTTCATAGGGAAGCTGCCTTTTTCCATCCCTAGATACTGTTTCACCTTGTCTGCAATGTCCCTGGGCACATTTCTATGCAAATAGAAAAAGCTCTTCTCTTTGTTTACCTTCTGGCCAGATTGTTGTTCATAAGCCTGTAGAGTAGTTATGATCTTTTTGAATGAGTACTCATGAGTAGATGAGAATATAATGGTGTCATTTGCATATGCCAGGTGATTTAGATCTTGGCTCTATTTTCGCATGCCATAACCTACAAATTGATCATCAGTAAATAGAGCATTAAGAGCCTTGGTAAGCACTTCAACAGATAAAATAAAGAGAGCAGGAGAAAGAGGATCTCCTTTTTTCACTCCTCATGTGGAATGGAAGAAGCCATGAGGTTGACCATTGATGAGGACTGAGTAGTAGTTATTTTCAATCAACCTCCATATCAAATCTACTACCTCATTAGCAAAGCCCATTTTTCTCAAAACCTTCATAAGATAGAACCAAGAAACCCTGTCATAGGCTTTGTCCATATCAAGCTTTATGACCACATTAGAGGGCTTTCCTCTCTTGCCAATATCAGTAACCAGTTCCTGTATCAACAACACATTTTTTGTGATGCTCCTGCCCTTCACAAAACCAGATTGATTAGAGGATATTATCTTAGGAAGTAAACCTTCTAATTATCATGAATGATTCTGGAGAAAATCTTGTTGACAAAGTTACTCAAACTAATTGGTCTCATGTCAGAAAAGGTTTGTATGTTGGCCTTTTTAAGTAAGAGCACCAAATTAGTGTGGCTAATAGACTTGGGAAGAGAATTGCCATCAAAGAAGCTCTCCACCATTCTGACAATGTCTGGTCCCACTGTATCCCAGCAAACTTGGTAAAACTTACCAGATAAGCCATCTAGGCCTCGTGCACTATCTCCATTAAGACTAAAAACAACCTTTTTTACCTCTGCACTATCAGGTGTGGCACTCAAAATTGCATTATCATCTTCATTAAATATTTTTGGAACATAATCTAGCAGGGACTGATTTGTGGGATCCCTTTCTTGTCTAAATTGTTCCTGGGAAAACTGTACTGCTTCCTCAGCAATTTCCCCTGGGTCCTCTAACCAATCCCAACTTCATTCTGAATCTTCATTACTTTGAGTTTTTGCCTTCTGCCCCTGACCAAAATATGAAAGAATCTAGTATTTCTGTCTCCATTCACAAACCAATCATATCCTGCTTTTTGCTGCCAATAACATTCTTCAAGATGCAAGTATTTGTTATATTCAGCCTTAGCTCTTTGCATAATTTTCCTATTTTCTTCTGAAGGGTCATCTTCAAACAATATCTCCTTAATGCTAGCAATTTCCTCCCTGATGATCAGTTATTTGAAGATGTCCCCATATGTTTGTCTACTCCAAATAGTCAGGACCTTCTTAATTCTTTTAATCTTTTTCTTGAAGTCAATAAAAGGGTTAGAGGTTGCTTCATTGTCCCAGTTAAGACTCACCACTTGCTTGAAATCAGCATGCTCTGCCCAGAAATTAAGAAATCTGAAGGGC
This sequence comes from Jaltomata sinuosa, assembly GCA_003996215.1. Lineage (NCBI taxonomy): Eukaryota > Viridiplantae > Streptophyta > Magnoliopsida > Solanales > Solanaceae > Jaltomata > Jaltomata sinuosa. The sequence continues at coordinate 94,642 of QJPP01003429.1, forward strand.
CTTTTGAAGTTGGTGGTACTGTTTGTATAGTTGAATAGCATGGGGGGCAGGATCTGATCCATTTCTTGGCTTGTGTTCAACCTCTGTAGAAGAGAAAAGGTTCTGAAATTCAGAGTTGATCAAAACTCTATCCAATCTTTCAAAGATAGAGTCATTTTCAGCTTTTCCATTCCACTATGTGAATGGGCTTCCCTTGTATTGTACTTTCTCAAGCTCACAAGATTCAATACAGGTTTTGAATTCCTCAAAGTCTGAATCTACCACAAGCATCCCTCTAATTTTTTCTTCTCCATTTAAAACAATATTAAAATTTCCACCAATCAACCAGGGGTTGCTCATTCCAGCAGATAGTGTATATATGTCATCCCATAGGTCCATTCTTATATGATCATCACATTTAGCATACACCAAAGTAGCACAGAAAGAAGTTGATGTGGAGATATCCTTGAATTTGATGGTAAGTTGCTTCTCTGTATTGCTAATCACAGTAGTATCAAAACCATGATTTATAAACACCCAAATCTTCCCATTAATATTGTGCAACACTTTAGGCATCTTCAACCTTACTCTGTATTTATTGATGGTTCTAACATGCTAAAAAGGCTCTAGTAGAGCCACAAAGGTAAACTTATGGTAATTATGCATCATCTGTACTCTCTCAAATGCTTTTTGAGATTTTACAGACCTAATATTCCATATGATGGCTTTCATCATTGAGTAATGTATTTGGTTCCCACATTCCTTTTGGGCTGAACTGTGATAGGTTGGAATAATTTCCCATTGCCTTGTTTATTTCCTTTCCTTGCAGATTTAATGGCCCTCTCTACTCTTGGAGATAAATCAACATCTTTAAATATCTGATCTTCATTTACCAAGTCTCTCTTTGCTGACCCTTCTTGCTCATTTTCTCCATTCTCCCCACTATGTCTAACAATGTTGTGTAGGGCATTATTTGGAGATTCAATCTCTCCCAGATAGATTGGGATCTCCACTTGTACTACAGTTGGCACTTCCATGATAGCCAGGTTGGTGGGACTTTGTTGTTGCCTTCTCACTATGCCTGTGTTGCTATTATCTTGATGTGCAGAGTATTGGTTGTCATTACTGTGCATCTCAATCCTCCTTTCAGGTGTCCCTATACTACTATTGTTGCCTTTTTCTGTTAGTGGAGATTCACTATTAGGTGATCTGTTACCACGCTCTATTAGATGGCTGCTGATCTTTTCTCCTTCTGTTATTGCAGGGATGATGACCATTGTGGTATGACTGCTATCTTCTTCCCTACTTTTGTTCCTATCTGCAGGAACTTGCTCTAGTTCTGGGATGGTACTGCTAGTTTCTCCTTGTTTAACTGTGCCTCTGGCAGTTGATAGACTGCTGGAATCTACCTTTTGTTGCTTGTGATGGTTGTTGAATGCTTGTAGGATCATTCCTTTGTGGAGGATTGGTGATTGCTCACTGATTTCTCCTTAGCTATAGCTGTTGCATCTATCTTTTTGCTAGCCTCTATTGTACTGTTATTTTCATTAGCACATTCATCCTTGGTATCACCTGCTTCTTCTTTTAATACATTGAAAGGATTAGATGTGTTAATCCCTTTGGACTTGTCACCTCCATTATCCTTTTCCCTCATTATTATTCCTTAGTCATAATTGAAACGCCTATTAGTAGGGTTCCACTTTGCTAGCATGACCCTTCCATTGACATATTTTTTTGGCAGCGGTGTTGTAGATGCATCTTCCTTTCTGTTTTCTTCCCCTTCTTGTGTTACTTCATCTTTTTGTCTTTTTAGTTCTGGGTGCAGGGGTTTACATTCCACCTCCTCATGACCTTGTAGTTTATATGTATGACAATACTTAGGCAGCATGTTATATTGTATTCTAATAGTGTTTACCATTGTCTCCTTCATTTTACTATTCACCACTTCAATTTCAACTTGCTCCGGCAGCTTAGCAGCCAAGTCTACTTGAACTTTCACTCTCGCGCAACTTGGGCGAATTTTATTAATCGTAGCCCGATCTAAGTGTATTGATTTTCCAACAGCACTAGCCAACGAGAACAGTGATTTCTTTACATAGAAGGTGGGCAACAAATCCAGGAAAGAGATTTATCCATAGCTTGAGTAGTCTCCACCTCTGGCTTGAACTTAGCATCATATATTAGTGGTCTCATTTGATATGTTAATCCATCTTTAACCATAATATAATACACACTCTTTGATAGCATGTTAACAAAATCTTCCATGAGGTTAAATTTCACGAGGATATGTCGATTTCTTAATAACCCTATTTTGCAGTCACCCTCCACTTTGCATTTAACACCAACACCTAGAGGTGAATCTAAGAATTTTTTGTTTATGTGTTTTGGATCACAAATTCGCAATCATTTTTGCTTACTTGGTGAATACATAAAATACATATTAAAAAAATTATTACATAAATATATAATTTGCGTCGAAGCTCCTAAATACTACAAAATTTGTAGCGGTAGCGGTGGCTCCGCCCTACACTTGTTATACATGATGGTAAAAGTCAAACACATGATTCCTCCTTATAATATCACATTGAATTATGTGTACCAGTTCATATTAAACTGAATCTTTAGAGAGGAATTATCCTAACTTTATCATTTACTTGTATTAGATCATGTAACAACGAATAATAAATCTCTCATGCACGTCTTTTCTCTGTCAACTGATCCAAAGTCTTCTATTATTTTAGACATAAGATTAACTCAATATAAGAGATCATAGATAATAAGCACAAATCTTCTTCAAGAAAACTTACAAGGCAAACTGGCCAGCATTCTTTCCCCCAAACGGATTAACGTCAAAACAATTAATATCGAAGCGGCAGAAAACAATTACAACCAAGCAACTTTAGGGCGAAAAGATCAAGGATCAGTTAATTTTAGGGCGGCACAACTTTTCTAGAAGAAACATCTCTTCGTTCGGCTAAGGTTTTAATTTTTCAGAAAGAACACATCGCTTAAGGTTTTTTATAGCGTGGCAGATTTTTTAAAATAAATAAATAGGAAAATTAATTTTTTAAGAGAGGTATTTTAGTAATTTCACTTTAAAGTTTTTTAAGTTCATGCATTTAAGGTAGTATAGATATATATTAGTTACACACTCTATTTGGTATTATAGGGTGTATAACTAATACATCCAAATTCATGATATTAGTAATACATGGAGTTTAATGCATGAGATAAATATAAATAAAGACAAAAATACCCTCAAATCTCTTTAAATCTTTTCTAAATCCTTTTCAATTTTTTCAATATGAATTATTTCTTTCCAATTTTTCAAGATGACAATTTCCCTCCAAATAATTTAAGTAAGAATACCAAGTCTTTTTTTTGTTGTCGCCACAGATTAATGAAGAAGAAAAATAACCGTAAGAGAATGAGTATTATGATGAATGAGTAGTTCACTGAGAGCATTGTAAGGGGGGGGGGGGGGGTTCTAAGTTCATTCTTACTGTGACCAGATTAATGTAATGTAGTGACATTGCTGTTGATTTTTTTTTTTTTTTTTTTTTAAGAATAAATAATAAAGCTTTGCAAAGAAAATATACAAAGTTATAGAATATAAAAGGTATTTTTGTCAATAAACAATTCTTTTTACAAATATAGCAATTCACATTATTTTTGATATATCAAATCAAACACTAGATAAAAAATAAGCTCAACATAACTAATCTCAACACTGTTATTCCAGCATTACTAAAGCACCATATTCAGTACTATTCTTATGCACTCTACCCAACGACACCTTAGGGAAGTACCAATGTCAGAAAATAAAGAGATGTTTTCTAGTTCCAGAAAGAACAGAGATCCATGTATACGTTAATATTGGTGGGAAACAAAATAAACGACAAGCCTTCAGCAATTATACTCATCTACATAGATTACAATTTCAAATTGGTCACATCTTTTTTTGTCTTCCTTTTTACATCACATTACTAGTTGTCAAGTCACTGCAATAAGAACTAACTTTATATGGCTTTACCATGTAGTAAAGGGATGAAAGAAAAATAAAATCTGCCATCATTTCTTCTTGCCTGCTTTACCCTCCTTCCTTCTAACTACTACATCAGCATATTTCACACCTTTACCTTTGTAGGGCTCTGGAGGTCTCCATTTTCTAATTGAAGCTGCAAACTGACCGATGGCTGATTTATCATATCCACTTACAGTGATTCTGGTGTTCTCTTCAACCTTAACCTGCAGTCCATCCGGTATTGTCATCCTAACTGGATGAGAGAATCCAAGATTAAGAACTATGTCTTTCCCTTCAATCGTTGCACGGTATCCTACACCTACCAACTGAAGTTTCTTCTCGAATCCTTTCGACACACCCACTACCATGTTGTCAGTAAGGGTCCTTGCAAGTTTTAATACAAAAAGGGAATTAATCATAGTTTTTCCCTATTGATAAGTAAAGTAATTTTACTAAAAGTACCAGGAGTAACAGAATATGCACCCGAAATAGAATGCAATTCACGGAGCAAACTCTAAACTATGCATTTACAACATGGTTTCTTTTATGAAGGTGATGTATGGGATTAGCTTGCGCGCATTTCGACTATTTTCACCGGGTACCTCTCCCACTAGCATAGGTACCCGGTAATTTACAACATGATTGTTTTTATATTTTTTACACAGTGAAGAAATAGGCTAATAGCAGTGACAACTATAAATAGTTCTCTTCAGGCAAAAGTCATCATGTAATTTCAGGCATAGTCTGCGCAAGGCAGAGACCAGAATCAAAAGTTCGTAAACCATCATAAAATGTTTATCCAATGGTTAACAAGAATGACTATATCAAAATACTTAAAAGTTGAGACTGGGAATCAGTTTGGGCATTTCATGAATCTGAAAGCAGGTATCTTTGGAATCATCCGATCAAAAACAACCTCAAGAACTTCAAGTTCTAAGCTAACTTAAAATGTTATCATGAGATGGCCTCTAAGACACATGAAATAGCTTAGAATGATGGTGAATTTCAATAGTGTTCACATTCTCCACCCCCGAACCCCACCCACCCCACCCCTGCTCTCTTACTCTCTCACACCTTCTTTTGGGTGCGGTGTGGGAAGTTGAATTCACTACCTTCGTGGTTTTCTAAACTTGCTAATCAGATCCCGGTTGTTTAGAGCGAGCTATTAGCCTCTTGATCTAGCAAGAAGTCAAATTGTGCTAACATTTTCTTCATGGCATACCATATCACCCTCCTTTTCAATGTCTAATCCATCTGTTCTACAATCTTTTCTTCCATTATGCTTTTAAAAAAATTGTCTAGCAACAAAATGAACTGCATTGCTACTTTATCAGATGAGAATCATACCACCATAGTTTTTTTGGTTGACTGAATCTTATCATTCTTTCAAGATTTTTCCTACACGAATTTGGTGCTACAAACCCCACTATCTTCAAAACTGCACCACTGCTTCCAAGGCGACTGAAAGTGATGGGTCTTATCAATGGTATCATCTGCAGATCAATATCCCACATAACAACCATAGACACCATAATCTCATTGATAACATCAGACATTTAAACAGTGGTTACAAACTTACAAGTGACTTAACTCTTTTTCTGCACTTTGCTCCATCTTTTTTCTCAATGTTCACCACCAAAAAATTTCAACTCACCCTCGCTGCCAATAAAGACCGGCTATGTTGGATATACTAGCCACTTGCTCTTTTTAGACCACCAACTGGCAGACCAAACACCCATTGATTTCCTGACACACTGCTCTCTTTACTCAGTTTACTAATTGCTTGACAGTTAATACTGGATTAATTCTCTTTGCTAGATCATGCTTCATGCCCTCGTAATTCCAGTTGCATTAGTAAACCATAATCTGTATTGCACTGACTCTTCATTTTGCCTAGATATATGAGTGTTGGACAGATTACATGGAAATATATAATTCATATTGATCTCTAAAATGGTAAAAATTGTACCCACAAGGCTTATACCCGAAATTGATACTTGTAACTGAGTCCATGAGTTAACAAAGGGGCCCAACCAATAGAATGCATAAATGCACGAGGTAGTAAATAGCTTGATTTGACTCCACAAGTTGCAACAGCAAGTTTCAGAACCACAAGGCACAGTATCAGCTAAGTTTTTCATGTCCCCTAAGTCAAAATCAATCAAAGTTATTGCAAGAAGGATATCTCAATCTATGGTATTGAATGGGATATCAAGCAACTCAGTTAAAGAATCTACCAAGAGGAACTCCTAAAGCCTGAGGAACTGGAGTTAGGAAATCTATTAGGTCCAAGTAATCAATAACAACTACGACTACTATGTCTCAATCCCTAGCAAGATGGGTCGGCTACTATGAATCCTCAATCCATATCGCTTCATTTAATCTCATCGCAAACCAATTTATACGCAATAAAATAAAAAAGAAAATAAAAGTACTAGAAATCTAAGTTGCTTGGACTTGGGTGCGGCTGTCCGATACGGGTGCGGATCTAGAGGTCGGATCCTTGATAATCTAAATTTTAAGATTCCTAAGAATGGATCGAGGTACAGATACGAGTGGGGATTCAGCTAAAAATAATTCAATTGTCTAAAAATAGAGTTATATAAATATGCCTTAATTATGACACTGATCAATACAATTAGAACCAACTTTTGCACAACTATCTTTCATATATAATTAAATATTGACTTTTATAGTTTTGGATTGGAACTCTAATTCTTATGGAAACAAAACTCTTGAAGACTTAGCAGACATGTCAAACCTTCACGACATTGGTTTGCTTATAGTGGATAACAAAGAATACAATATTTTAAACAAATAAACTCCAACATAAAGTCTCATTTAAAAACTCTATTACTACTGTACTTTCCCCAATAACCCTAGTCGAATGCTCGTCTTCCCCAAGCCCTCTTTGAAGCTCACTGCTTCTCTCGCTCAAAATGAAAAGGAAAAAACGAAGAAGCAAGAACTGCAAGATCCATTAAAGGCATTCCCCAACAGCGGCATACCCACGTCAAATCTATGTTATGATCTCAATAATTAGATAGGAAATGAGGCTGTGAAGGTTCGAAGTCGAGTAGCTCGTTCATAACTGAATTAGGCGGAATAAGGAATGAAGGGCCAGGATTTAATTTCGATTAATGAGACGCGATGGCCAGATCACAGCCACGTGACTTGGTAGTTACAAATACCCATCAGAGGAGAGAGAAAAGGCATAACAGAATTTTGGTATATTTCTTCCTCGTTTCTTCTCTTCTCTCAACTGATTCTCTTTCTTCTTCCTCGATATTAGTGATATCTCTTGATTGATATTAGGATATCTCTTGATTGATCTTCCATATCTTAGGATTACATCAGTGATTTAGTTTCTATTATGATTAGGATAAGATCACAGTTCTTTATTAGTTGATTCTTTCCTTATTTGTTGTTTGTTCTCTTGTATAAATACACATACATATTAATAAAATACATACTTCTCTCCAGCAGTAAAGTTCATATGGTATCAAGAGCCTAAAAGCTTCACAGCATTTTTTTTTCCCTGAGCATTTGTATTTTCCCGCTGCCAACAACAGTGGCTCCAACCAATTCCTCCACTGGGAACACCTCCACTGAGAACACCTCATCCACACCTTCTCATGTGGTTGTACCAAATTCTCCCACAATTCTCACCATGAATGACAATGAGCAGTTGATTAATATCAATGTTGTTGCTCAGGCACCTCTAAAGCTCAACAATACAAACTACCAGTCATGGAAATACCAGTGGGAAACCATCCTCACTGCATATGATTTTCTCCACTTTATTGAACAGCCACCAAACACAACAGCCACGTGCTAACTATGCAACTCACAACACTAGCAATGATGGAAATTGGCTTGTTGATTCTGGTGCCTCGCATCACGTCACGCAGGATCTCCAAAATCTGTCCCTTCACTCAGATTATGATGGCAGTGAAGACATTATGCTTGGTGATGGTAACTAACACAAAATCACCCATACAGGATCTGCTTCTTTACCATTATCTTCTCGGCCTTTAACTTTATCCAATGTTTATGTGTTTCTAAGATGAAAAAGAACCTTATTTCTGTTTATCAACTTTGTAATGATAATTATATCTCTGTGAAATTCTCACCTTATTCGTTTGTTGTGAAGGACTTTTGCACGGGGGCGCCTCTACTAGAAGGGAAACCTGAAAACGGTGTTTATCCATGGCCTTCATCTCTTCGATTGCCAACCTCCCCTCAAGCCCTCGCCACCACCACCATCGCAACTGCTTCCAATTGGCATCGACGTCTCGGTCACCCATCCTCTCCCACTCTTGTCAAGTTTTCAAGCTTTTAGCTATTTCATCTTCATTAGAAAAATCTTTTTTTTTGCAATTCCTGTAAATGCAGTAAAATGCATAAGTCTCCTTTCTACAACTCTTCAATAAAGAGCAATGCTCCTTTGGAATACATTTATTCGGATGTTGGGGGTCCTTCACCAAAAATTTCAATAGATGGTTTTCAATATTATTTAATATTTGTTGATCATTATGCGAAATACATCTGGTTCTTTCCCATAAAACGAAAATCTGATGTATCCATTATATTTCCCAAATTTTAAAAAGTTGTAGAAAAGCTCTTTCAAAAGCCCATCATCTCCTTTTATTCTGACAATGGTGGTGAATTCATCCATCTTCGATCCTTCTTTGAAGACAATGGGATTTCTCACCTTCTTACTCCTCCACATACCCCTGAACATAATGCAACTGCCGAACGTCGTCATCGTCATATTGTTGAAACAAGTATCACCCTATTACACAATGCGAGTCTCCCTCTAAAATTTTGGTCCTATGCCTTTACTGCCGCAGCCTACTTGATTAATCGCTTACCTACCAAAATTTTAGAGAATCAGTCTCCATATTTTCGACTGTATGGCAAACTACCAAACTATACCAAGCTTCGGGTCTTTGGGTGTTTGTGTTACCCATGGTTAAGGCCTTATAATCAAAACAAATTGCAACCTCGCTCCAGCCCATGTCTTTTTCTTGGATACTCACAAAATCAAAGTTTTTATCTTTGTTTTGATCCTGTGAAGTCTAGGTTGTATGTCTCCAGGCACGTGGACTTTGTGGAGCATCATTTTCCATACTCATCTATGGAAATTAAGGCCAATCGACCTGAGTCTAACACTGTTGATATATGGGTTCCCTCTCATTACACTATTCCTTTTACATCAAGTCCATATGGTAACTCCTGTCATGTTATATCTACAACATCGAATTCAGGAAGTACCTCTCATGAGGCTGCCACCAGCAATCGCTCTTCATCAGACGATCCTGAGAACTCCATCACACCATTCCCAGGTATGTCTTCTTCTACTTCTTCTTCTACCTCTGTTTTCTCATCCTCATTATCAGTACCAACCCCTTCCACTTCCTCAATTCCTTCTTCTGTCCCTATACCAAATCATCGCATGGTTACCCGTTCTAAAAACAATATTAGTAAGCCAATTCAAAGACTTTGTCTCAGTGCTACTAGATCCGAATCATCCCCTGCTTCACAACCTTCTAAATTGCAAGCCACTTCCTCAAATACCAATAGCAAACCCAAGCCTATCAGATCCTGTGTATCTTCCACTTCAAGACCTAAACCTATTAAGACTAGGAGTGTTAGCCAAACATTAAAAGATCCTAAATGGCATGCTGCCATGAACGAGGAATTATCAGCTCTTAAGGGTCAAAGCACATGGTCTCTTGTACCAGCAAATCCTAAATCTAAACCCATCGGGTCTAAGTGAGTTTTTAGAGTTAAATACAATTTTGATGGAAGTATTAGCCGCTATAAAGCTCGACTTGTTGCTAAAGGTTTCTTGCAGTGTCCAGGTGTTGATTATGGTGAAACATATTCTCCAGTAGCAAAGCATACCACAGTGCGTGTTATTCTCTCATTGGTTGCCTCATTTGATTGGCCACTTCGTCAATTAGATGTTAACAATGCCTTCTTGCACGGTACTCTAACTGAAGAAGTTTATATGTCTCAACCCCCTGGGTTTGTGAATGAGACATATCCCACTCATGTTTGTCGGCTTCACAAAGCAATTTATGGGCTTAAACAGGCTCCGCGAGCATGGTATGAGGAACTCAAATCCTATCTTGTGTCATATGGATTTTGCCACTCTCAGTCAGATCACTGCTTATTTATATATACTAAGTCTGGAGTTATGCTCTATCTCATTGTCTATGTTGATGATCTAATTATCACGGGTAATCATCAAAGTTCGCTGGAAGATTTTATTGGGTGTCTTGCTAACCGTTTCTCTATTAAAGATCTTGGTGACTTGCATTTCTTCTTGGGTGTTCAAGTTATTCACTCACCTTCTGGAATTTTCTCAAGTCAGCAGAAGTATATTTATGAGATCTTAGACAGAGCCAACATGGTTGAAGCTAATCCCATGCGCACACCAATGGCAAGCGGATCTTGTCCCATAAGTAGTGATGGCTCTTTCCTTGAGGATCCTAAAGAATATCAGAGTATAGTTGGAAGTTTACAGTATCTTCACCTTACCAGACCGGATGTTGCCTTTGTTGTAAGCAAATTGTCTCAGTTTACAAGTGCTCCAACGACTACACATTGGGCTATGGTCAAACGAGTTCTTCGCTATCTTGCTGGAACATCTACTAATGGTTTGTTTCTTCGCAACAAGTCACTAAATCTGCACGCCTTCTCCGACTCAGACTGGGCAGGTAATCGTGAAGATCGCTCCTCTACTACAGCATACATTGTGTTTCTAGGCTCCAATCCGATCTCATGGAGTTCTAAGAAGCAAAGAACTGTTGCTCGCTCATCCACAGAAGTTGAATATCGAGCTATTGCTTCAGCGTTAGCTGAAATTTGTTGGGTCCGTAATTTGCTTCAGGAGTTATCTATTTTTCTCAAGGAACCTCCAGTTATCTATTGTGACAATCTTGGCGCGACCTATGTGTGTGCTAAACCAGTTTTTCATTCCAAAATGAAGCACATCGAGATTGACTGTCATTTTATCCGAAATCTCTGCCAACAAGGCCTGCTACGTGTTTCTCATGTCTTATCCCGAGACCAGCTGGCTGATCTTCTTACCAAACCGCTTCCAAAAGCTCCATTCGAAGCACTAAGGTCCAAGATTGGTATATCGGACCGATCTACCATCTTGCGGGGGCATATTAGTGATATCTCTTGATTGATATTAGGATATCTCTTGATTGATCTTCCATATCTTAGGATCACATCAGTGATTTAGTTTCTATTATGATTAGGATAAGATCACAGTTCTTTATTAGTGATTCTTTCCTTATTTATTGTTTGTTCTCTTGTATAAATACACATACATATTAATAAAATACATACTTCTCTCCAGCAGTAAAGTTCATACTCGATCCCTTTCTGATTTCTCTTCTCATCTAAATCTGCAGGACCTTATGGCTATGGCGGATTATCGAGTTAGCTTTCACTAATTGTAGTTTCAATTTCTTTGTATTAGAGATTCATATTTCCATTTATAAATTCAAAAATCCCAAAAAGCTGTGTTCGTTTATTTCGATTGCAAGTTCAATTTCTCAATCTCATTTGAGATCATAACAATTGGTATCAGAGCCTTGGTTCTGCGACCTGTGCGTGAAGATTAACGATGGAGGGATTGACCACTAGCTGCAGAACACTCAATGAAATACAAGCGGACATTAGGGGAACACTAGAACTTATCCTAGAATGATTGAACGCCATAGAAAGAAGGTCAACACGAGTACCATATTTGAACTGTGATGAAATTGGACGTTGAGTACGCATCATCGATTGTGAGTGCGCCATTTGTGTCAGAAGTGATATTACATGTCCAGGAAGCGTAGGATGTTGTGCACGCAGCATCAATTGCGAGTGTGGCATTTGTATTGGAAGTGATACATCTACAGGAAGTGAAGGCCTTAATTGCGATGAAGCAGAGGTAAATCGATCTTTCGACTTTCACGCACTTGAAGATCCACATGTAGAACTCGATTCTCTTGTCCTAGGGTGTACTCGAGAACTTGACTTGTCCAGTTTGTGCTTTAATACATTGCTTGAATGTGTGGAAATTAAAAAAACTAGAGTTGCATCCTACTTGTTTGATAAAATATCTGAAAGGGATCTTGTCCAAGTAGTGACTATATTCATGGTGAGTAACAACAAGTTCTCTCTTGTATTAGTTGGAAAGGGACTGGTTGTCAAGTTTGAAGACCCTGAAGTTAGTTGGTCACACAAATAATGTTCGAGAAATTTTGATGGATATGACTAGCATGTTTTGTTTGCATAGATCTTCTGCTAACATCAATCGAGTGTGCGATACTGGATGGCGGTGGTTTATGCATCTTTCTATTGTGCATATTGATTCTGTCTTTTCAGGTGCTATCATTCCAACATCTAGCCATGTTTACAGTAGTAAAGAAGATCTCTCTGCTTTCCAATCTCTTGAAGACTCCAAGGTAGAATTTGACTCTTTTGTTATTGTTGTTAGTAAAGAGAAGCACATCCCCAGGATATATAGGCATTGTATGATATCTGAAAATATCATTCTTCCGGGTAATTTGCTTGATGTTCAAATTGATATTGGCACAAGTCTGTTCACTACAACATGTAGCATGTCCTTGTTTCCTGTTGGACAAGGTAATTGGCATGGATTTCCATTTGATCCTGGTTCAAATGTGCTCATTATAACCAGTAGTAATTTATTGCTTGACTGTTACACTAAATGCTTGAGAACAGAATGTGCAGTCCAGTTAATTGTAACAACACCTCACAAAATTGTTGTGTCTTGGATGATTTCCTGCTATGCTAGAGATTTATGGTGTCATGAAGTTATAAGTGTGTTTTCTGGTTGTTTGGGGATTATCCAGACCAACACTGTTGAGTTAATGGTGTCGTTATGGTGGTGTACATCTGAGTCTTTTCTGCAGCCTGACGCACAAGCAGTCCATCGTTATCTTTGTGAAAAGGTTGAAAAACTTATGAGGGTGGAGTTTTCTGAATTTTGATATGATTCCAGTGGTAGCATTCCAATTCCTTTGCATGTTATTCCTTACCATCTCTTTCGCATGCCTATATCATACTAAAAGTGTCCTTAATCATCATTCAGGGACGAATGATCCCAAGGGGGGGGGGGATATTGTAACACCCCAAACTTTTGAGCTAGGCTTCCAATCATTTTTTGCGTGTAATTAGACCTGAACCTGGAAAGATTTCCTTGTAACTAGGTGTTATGGTCAAGCACTATGTGTGGGAAGAGTGTTGGATGTGAATTAAGGTCTTAAGGAACATCTAGCACAAGTTAAGTTAAAAGTTTCTCTACCGACTAAGTTTTCGTATAACTTTTTAACTTGGTTCATCCTCAAATGCATTACTCTTAAAATATAAAGAGTTAGGTGGTATATTACCCACCAAATTAAAGGTCTTCAAGTCTTCTTTCCAACACCACTGATCTCACATTAATCTGAGTCCACAGTAAATAATTATGATCCATTTATCGAGAAGACGTCTGTCTATCCAGAAGACCATTGAATGTTGGAAGTTAAAATGGAAAATAAAATGGACCATTTTCTGAGACAACGGTCCGTTCTTCCGACCATTTTTGGAGGAAGAAGCTTGAAAATTTTTGTAAGTTAAAATGCCTCCGAAAATGGTCTGTTTGTGGCCAAAATAGACCATTTTGGCGACCGTTCTTATGACGCATTTTCCTTCCTAGACCAATTCGGATTTTAATTGGAATTGCCTATAAATAGGATCCCTAGGGTATTGTTAAGGGAATTTCCTCTTTTAAGCTATTTTGAGGGCGTTTCGGTCCTTTTCTCATCCAAGATTCATCCCCCACTCATTCTAAATATTCCTAAACCTCCTAAGGCACAAACTAAAACCAAGAAAGAGCGTTACTTCTCTCCTCAAAGTTCTTGAAGCAAAAGGTGCCTAGGGTTCAAAGTTCTAAGGCAAAACTCAAGCGTTTCATAAACTTTCTTCATCAAAAGGTATGTTGAACGAACCCATTTCAAAATACTCGTAAGGATTGTATTTTCTCCTACTTACTACGAAATCTATGCTAGTATTATATAATCATGGTTGAAGGGTTTCGAAAGAAAGAGTTTGCTTGAAACTTTTAAATGTTTTTCTATGAAATCATTCGTGTCTAGTTATTATTTTAAAGTTATGGTTGGAAGTAGTGACCTTAATTACGGATTATTGAAATTAGGGAAGGTTTGAAGCTTTAAGAAGCATTTACTATGGAAATTATTTTATTATCTCAGCAATTAATTCTTGATGGAAAAAGAAGAATCTTCTTAACTCCCTCGGTTCTTGAAATGGTTGTTTGATAATTAATTGGATTAAAATCTTGGGGGGACTTATATGTTAAATGAGTTTAAAATCCTTAACTATGGGACTATTGATGTGTAAATGAGGAAGGCATAATATGATAAGTATGTCTTGCAAGTCTTGGTATTATGATACCAACCCACGTGTGCCTTAAGAATGTTAAGAGTCCCAAAATGACTAATTTTGTTAAATGTTTGAAATGATAAAATATGGGCTTAAGAGGATTAGATGATTAACCGAGAAGGTATGAATCGAATGGGGCTCAACACTTGAAATCGTATTTTTCCGACACGGGTATGAGTCAAACGGGACTCTTCCCTCTGATTTGAATGGGGCTTTTTACTGTATGCTTGACTTATTCAGTTGTATGCAGTTATGAGGTGATTATAATATGACGCTCCGATCTTTGCAACAAACTTGGATTGGAGGCTCTGCCGATCGAGTTGTGATCAGACCCACATAGCCCATGGTGAAATAAATGTCGAGAATACCATCTAGTCCAGAAGTAATATATTCATGTAAATGTCTTATTTGTTGATTTGGAATTTTCCCCATATTCTATGTTTATGATCTATGTTATATTTTTATGACTTGCTTTATAAACTGTGATATCCCTTTCCCTGGGTTGCATGCCAGTACTCGCCATACTGACCATCCCTGGACATTGCATCTTTTCATGATGCAGGTTTAGAGACCTTTCCTCATAGTTCTATGCAACACTAGGATCTTCTGGATTTCGATAAGCAAGTGGTGAGCCCTCCATTCCTCCAGAAGGCCTGTGTTTTCCCTTATTAGTTGGTTTGAGAACTCTATTTCATTTTATGGTATCGTCAGGGCCATGTCCTGACTTAGGAGTTTATTCTTGATGTTAGAGGCTCTCTAGACTGGTATTTAGTAAGACAATTGTTGATCATCTTATTTCAGTTGGATTTATTTTACAATGGGCCTATTTTCGCTAATCTTATATACTTGTGCGTATGATGTATGCTAAGGGGTTTACTCAGGCCTTTTTGGTTCAGGTTACCCATTATGTCCGGAGCCTAGCCTCGGGTTGTGACAAACTTGGTATAAGAGCATGGTTCATGGTACTAGGGTGTCTACAAAGTCGTGTCGAGTAGAGTCCATTTTATGAATGTGAAGCACGCCACACTTATAAAGCGAAGGCTACAAGGCATTTAGGAATGTTTCCATTTCTTCATACTCTATTTCGTGCTAAATGAGCCTAGTTCTAGGAAGAATCTTCTAACTCTTAAATTTCCTGCATTTCAGATCATGCCTCCAAGAAGGACTACTGGATCAGGGACTAGGATCGGAACCTCAGTCTCAGTAGGGACAACTGCTGAAGAGATTCATCCTACTCATAGAATGCAGACCCGTTATGGCATCCGCACTACTGATCCCGTCACTCCTACTGGGGCACCACCAGCCACTCCTATCACTGCACCTGTCACTGCTACTACTACTGATCCTATTATTGTTCTTAATCGAGCTCCCAGAACTGGTACTATGCGGGTTCAGTATCCATAAGGAGAAGTTACTAATGTCGAGTTCAGGCAGACTATGCAGATGCTTGCACACCTTGTGTCCTCTCAGTCTTATCGGTCAGGAAGTGCTGGTGCTAACACTGGGTTTTTAGATGCTACTAGGGTGGGTTAGTTCATGCGACTAAGCCCACCAGTCTTCACGGGGTCCAATGCCGAAGAGGATCCTCAAGATTTTATGGATGAGATGGAGAAGATATTCAGGGTCATGCATACTAGTGACACTGAGGGAGTAGGGTTAGCAGCCTATCAACTGAAAAGGGTGGCCTATCAATGGTATGATGAGTGGGAAGAGATGAGGGGTGAGAAAGCCGAGCCTGCCATTTGGGAAGACTTTTCCAAAACTTTCCTTGACCACTACTTTCCGCAGGAGTTGAGGGAAGCTAAGGCTTAGGAATTTGTGAATCTGAGACAAGGTAATATGACAGTCCAGGAGTATGCTCTAAAGTTTAACCAACTGTCTCGTTATGATCCAAAAATGGTATTCGATATGAGGGCTCGGATGAGGAAGTTTACAAATGGCCTCTCTGATGACTTGGTAGTGTCATGCAAAGTGGCTATGTTGAATAAGGATATGGATTTGTCAATATTGGTGGTGTATATACAGCAAGTTGAGGAAGAGAATAAAAAGAAGGCTGAGGCAGTAGAACGCCAAAATAAGAGGGCAAGGCCAGTAGACTAGGAGGCAGACCGTCAGGATACTAGTAAGGGGGACTGGCGTCAGTTCAGAAAGAGGTCTTGGGGACATGCTCCATCATCAGCTAGTGCACCTGCCCCTAAACCTTTGGGTGATCAGCTATTCCAACCTAGCCATTGTTTGAAGATGCAGGATACTCAGTCGCAGGGCAGTGTAGACCAGTCGGCTCCATCTTACCCTCCATGCAGTACTTGTGGGAAATTTCACCGTGGGAAGTGCTATCATAGTGGTCATACATGTTATGGGTGTGGCCAACCCGGTCATATTCAGCGTGTTTGTCCCTCAGCTAAAGGTACTTCTGGGGGTACTAAGACCCAAACTACTACTTCTGTAGCCCTTCCTGCAAAAGGTTCTACTTCGGGTATAGGTGGGGGTCAAAACCATCTATATGGACTATCCATTCGCCAAGAATCAAAGGCTTCGCCAGATGTTTTCATGTGTATGTTATAGATTCTCCCGTGATGTTTATGTGTTGCTTGATCCTGGTTCCACCTTATCTTATGTGACCCCCTATGTGGCTGTAAATTTTGGTTTTTCTCTCGAAAGTATTCCTGAACCCTTCTTAGTCTCCACTCCTGTCGGTGATTCCATTATTGCTAAGAGGGTCTATAAAAATTGTGTTGTAACTATTTTACTTAGGGATACGGTGGTGGATTTGGTAGGCTTGACATGATAGAGTTTGATGCAATTTTAGGGATGAATTGGCTTCACTCTTGATATGCTAATATGGGCTGTAGGATTAGAAAAGTCAAATTCTGTTTTCTTAACAAACCAATCCTTGAATGGGAGGGCAGTCCCGTAGCGCCTAAGGGAAAGTTTATCTCCTATCTTAGAGCCCAAGAGATGATATCCAAGAGTTGTTTGTACCATTTAGTTCAGGTCAGGGATTCTAATGCTGAAATCCCCCTACTCCAATCCATTCCCATCATTAATAAATTTCTCAAAGTGTTTCCAAAGACCTTCCCAATGTTCCTCCCAATAGGGAAATAGACTTTGGGATAGATCTTTTGCCGGACACTAGACTCATTTCCATTCCACCTTAGAGAATGGCTCTCGCGGAGTTAAAAGAGTTAAATGAACAATTGAAAGACCTTTTTGATAAGGGTGTTATTTGTCCTAGTGTATCTCCTTGGGGTGCTCCTATTTTCTTCGTGCGTAAGAAAGATGGGTCTCTTCGTATGTGTATTGATTATCGCCAACTGAACAAAGTAACAGTGAAGAATAAGTACCCTCTCCCCAAAATTGATGATCTTTTTGACCAGTTTCAGGGTGCTAAGTGTTTCTCCAAAATAGATCTTCGTTTGGGTTATCACCAGTTGAAGGTTAGGGAGGTTGATATTCCTAAGACTGTTTTCCGTACTCGGTATGGACACTTTGAATTCTTAGTCATATCCTTTGGTTTGACTAACGCTCCTGAAACATTCATGGATCTTATAAATAGGGTGTATAAGGATTTTCTGTATATGTTTGTTATTGTATTCATTGATGACATCCTGATTTAC
This sequence comes from Jaltomata sinuosa, assembly GCA_003996215.1. Taxonomy (NCBI): domain Eukaryota; kingdom Viridiplantae; phylum Streptophyta; class Magnoliopsida; order Solanales; family Solanaceae; genus Jaltomata; species Jaltomata sinuosa. The sequence continues at coordinate 112,738 of QJPP01003429.1, forward strand.
TTCCGGAGTGAGGAAGAGCATGTCAATCACCTCCGTATCGTACTTCAGACTCTTAAGGAGTGGGAATTATATGCCAAATTTTCCAAGTGCAAGTTTTGGCTTGACTCGGTGGCTTTCCTCGGCCATATTGTGTCTAGTGAAGGAATTAAAATGGATCCTCAAAAGATTGAGGCGGTGAAGAAATGGCCCAGACCCACGACTCCAACGGACATTAGGAGCTTCTTGGGTTTAGCGGGATACTGTAGGAGATTTGTGGAGAAGTTTTCCTCTATAGATGCCCTATTGACAAAGCTAACAGAGAAAAGGCTAAGCTCTTATGGTTCGATGTTTGTGAAAGTAGCTTTGAGAAATTGAAGAATCTTTTGACTTCTGCTCCTGTCTTGACTCTACTTGAAGGTGTTGAGGGGTTCGTGGTTTATTGTGATACGTCTCGTATGGGACTTGGGTGTGTACTTATGCAGCATGGCAAGGTTGTGGCATATGCCTCCAGACAACTGAAGGTGCACAAAAAAAATTACCCAACTCATGATCTTGAGTTGGCAGCAGTGGTTTTTGCACTCAAGATTTGGCATCACTATTTATACGAAGTGCATGTATACATCTTCACTGATCATAAGAGTTTGTAATATGTTTTCACTCAGAAAGAGCTGAACCTCAGGCAGAGGAGATGGCTCGAGTTGCTAAAGGACTACGACATGAGCTTGCACTATTACCCAGGTAAGGCTAATGTAATTGTTGATGCTCTTAGTAGGTTGTCCATGGGGAGCCTTTCTCATGTAGAAGAGGAAAATAGGGGATTGGTGAAAGACATTCACTGGCTTGCCAACTTAGGAGTTCGGTTGCTTGACTCCGAGGATGGTAGGATTATGGTGTATGAGATGGCTAAGTCATCCTTGGGTGCTGAGGTAAAGGAAAAGCAAGCTAATGATCCCATACTCATGAAAATTAAGGAAGATGTGGAGAAACAAAAGATTATGGTGTTCGAAATAGGAGGAGATGGCATCTTGTGGTATCAAGAGAGAGTATATGTACCGAACGTGGATAGCTTGCGCAAGAGGATCTTGGACGAGTCTCATACTTCCAGGTACATTGTTCACCCTGGCTCTACTAAAATGTATCACGATTTGAAAGAAATGTATTGGTGGAATAATATGAAGAGAGAGGTGGCTGATTTTATTGCTAAGTGTACCACATGTCAACAAGTTAAGGTTGAACACATAAGGCCTGGTGGTACATCCCAAGACATAGCCATTCCAATATGGAAATGGGAGATGATAAACATGGATTTTATCACCGGTCTCCCGTGTTCGCGTAATCAATATGACTCCATTTTGGTCATTGTGGATAGAATGACCAAGTCTGCCCATTTTCTGTCTGTGAGAATGACTTATTCAGGGGAAGATTATGCGAGGTTGTACATTCAAGAGATTGTTAGATTTCATGGTGCCTCGGTGTCCATTATATCCGACCGAGGTACGCAATTCACTTCTCAGATTGGAGGGCCTTTCAGAAAGTTTTGGGTACGCAGGTGAACCTTAGTACCGCTTTCCATCCTCAAATGGATGGGCAAGCAGAGCGCACTATTCAGACCTTGGAAGATATATTGACAGCGTGCGTCATTGATTTCAAAGGTAGTTGGGTGGATCACCTGCCTCTCATTGAATTTGCCTACAATAATAGTTATCACTCAAGTATACAAATGGCACCGTTCGAGGCTTTTTATGGTAGGAGATGTAGGTCTCTTATCGAATAGTCTGAGGTGGGCAAAGCTAGATTATTGGGGCCAGACCTTGTACATCAAGCCATGGAAAAAGTTAAGACCATTAGAGAGAGGTTAAAGACTGCCCAAAGCCGCCAAAAGTCTTATGCGGATGTTAGAAGGAGGGAGTTGGAATTTGCCATTGGCAATTGGGTGTTCTTGAAAGTCTCTCATATGAAGGGAGTTATAAGGTTTGGGCGAAAGGGTAAGCTCAGTCCTTGTTATATTGGACCATATCAAATTTTGAGGAAGATTGGAAGTATTGCTTATGGGTTGGAGTTACCCGTGAATTTGGCATCGGTTCATCCCATATTCCATGTGTCTATGCTCAAAAAGTGTGTGAGTGATCATTCACTGGTGGTTCCTCTAGAGGGCATTGGGGTGAAAGATTCATCGACATATGAAGAAGCCCCCATAGAAATTTTGGATCGGTAAGTTCAAAAGTTAAGGACCAAGTAAATAGCTTCGGTGAAAGTGTTATGGAGGAATCAGAAAGTGGTAGAAGCTATGTGGGAATCGAAAGAGGACATGAAGTCTAGATATCCCTTTTTGTTCACTTCTCCATACGAAGTTAACTAAGGTACTAATGCATAATTTGTTTCCAATTCCTTTGCATGTTATTCCTTACCGTCTCTTTTGCATGCCTATATCATACTAAAAGTGTCCTTAATCATCATTCGGGGACGAATGATCCCGGGGGGGATATTGTAACACCCCAAACTTTTGAGCTAGGCTTCCAATCATTTTTTGCGTGTAATTAGACCTGAACCTGGAAAGATTTCCTTGTAACTAGGTGTTATGGTCAAGCACTATGTGTGGGAAGAGTGTTGTATGTGAATTAAGGTCTTAAGGAACATCTAGCACAAGTTAAGTTAAAAGTTTCTCTACCGACTAAGTTTTCGTATAACCTTTTAACTTGGGTCATATTCAAATGCATTACTCTTAAAATATAAAGAGTTAGGTGGCCTATTACCCACCAAATTAAAGGTCTTCAAGTCTTCTTTCCAACACCACTGATCTCGCATTAATCTGAGTCCACAGTAAAAAATTATGATACATTTATCGAGAAGAAGTCTGTCTATCCAGAAGACCATTGAATGTTGGAAGTTAAAATGGAAAAGAAAATGGACCATTTTCTGAGACAACGGTCCGTTCATCCAACCGTTTTTGGAGCAAGAAGCTTGAAAAATTTCGTAAGTTAAAACGCCTCCGAAAATGGTCTGTTTGTGGCCAAAATAGACCATTTTGGCGACCGTTCTTGTGATGCATTTTCCTTCCTAGACCAATTCGGATTTTAATTGGAATTGCCTATAAATAGGATCCCTAGGGTATTGTTATGGGAATTGCCTCTTTTAAGCTATTTTGAGGGCGTTTCGGTCCTTTTCTCATCCAAGATTCATCCCCCACTCATTCTAAATATTCCTAAACCTCCTAAGGCACAAACTAAAACCAAGAAAGAGCGTTACTTCTCTCCTCAAAGTTCTTGAAGCAAAAGGTGCCTAGGGTTCAAAGTTCTAAGGCAAAACTCAAGCGTTTCATAAACTTTCTTCATCAAAAGGTATGTTGAACGATCCCCTTTCAACTATACTCGTAAGGATTGTATTTTCTCCTACTTACTACGAAATCTATGCTAGTATTGTATAATCATGGTTGAAGGGTTTCGAAAGAAAGAGTTTTCTTGAAACTTTTAAATGTTTTTCTATGAAATCATTCGTGTCTAATTATTATTTTAAAGTTATGGTTGGAAGTAGTGACCTTAATTGCGGATTATTGAAATTAGGGAAGGTTTGAAGCTTTAAGAAGCATTTACTACGGAAATTATTTTATTATCTCAGCAATTAATTCTTGACGGAAAAAGAAGAATCTTCTTAACTCCCTCGGTTCTTGAAATGGTTGTTTGATAATTAATTGGATTAAAATCTTGGGGGGACTTATATGTTAAATGAGTTTAAAATCCTTAACTATGGGACTATTGATGTGTAAATGAGGAAGGCATAATATGATAAGTATGTCTTGCAAGTCTTGGTATTATGATACCAACCCACGTGTGCCTTAAGAATGTTAAGAGTCCCAAAATGACTAATTTTGTTAAATGTTTGAAATGATAAAATATGGGCTTAAGAGGATTAGATGATTAACCGAGAAGGTATGAATCGAATGGGACTCAACACTTGAAATCGTATTTTTCCGACACGGGTATGAGTCAAACGGGACTCTTCCCTCTGATTTGAATGGGGCTTTTTACTGTATGCTTGACTTATTCAGTTGTATGCAGTTATGAGGTGATTATAATATGACGCTCCGATCTTTGCAACAAACTTGGATTGGAGGCTCTGCCGATCGAGTTGTGATCGGACCCACATAGCTCGTGGTGAAATAAATATCGAGAATACCATCTAGTCCAGAAGTAATATATTCATGTAAATGTCTTATTTGTTGATTTGAAATTTTCCCCATATTCTATGTTTATGATCTATGTTATATTTTTATGACTTGCTTTATAAACTGTGATATCCCTTTCCCTGGGTTGCATGCCAGTACTCGCCATACTGACCATCCCTGGACATTGCATCTTTTCATGATGCAGGTTTAGAGACCTTTCCTCATAGTTCTATGCAACACTAGGATCTTCGGGATTTCGATAAGCAAGTGGTGAGCCCTCCATTCCTCCGGAAGGCCTGTGTTTTCCCTTATTAGTTGGTTTGAGAACTCTATTTCATTTTATGGTATCGTCAGGGCCATGACCTAACTTAGGAGTTTATTCTTGATGTTAGAGGTTCTGTAGACTGGTATTTAGTAAGATAATTGTTGATCATCTTATTTCAGTTGGATTTATTTTACAATGGGCCTATTTTCGCTAATCTTATATACTTGTGTGTGTGATGTATGCTAAGGGGTTTACTCCGGCCTTTTTATTTTGGGCTGCCTGTTATGTCTGGGGCCTAGCCTCGGGTCATGAAAGACTTGAAAATATCATTCATCAAGCTCATGAAGGTCGTCGGCGCATTGGTCAATCTATAAGACATTATCAGGAACTCGTAGTGCCCATACCGAGTCTAGAAAGTCATCTTAGGTATATCCTCAAGACAAATCTTTAGTTGATGGTACCTTGACCTCATGTCAATTTTGGAAAATACTGAAGCGCCCTGCAACTGGTCAAAAAGGTCATCTAGGCGGGGCAAAGGATACTTATTTCTGATGGTAACCTTGTTCAACTGCTTGTAATCTATATATATTCTCATGCTACCATCTTTCTTCTTTACGAACAAGACCGGAGAACCCCAAGGCGAAACACTGGGATGAATAAATCTCTTATCAAAGAGTTCCTGTAACTGAGCTTTGAGTTCCCTCAACTTCACCGAAGCCATTCGATAAGGAGGAATAGAGATTGGGCAAGTGGCTAGCTCCAAATCAATACAAAAGTCAATAACCCTGTCCGGAGGCATACCAGGCAAGTCTATAGGAAATACCTCCTAAAACTCAGAAACCACAAGGACCGACTCAATAGGAGGAGACTCCGCACTAACATCCCAAAGGTGATCCAGGAAGGCTAAACACCTCTTCCCCACTAACTTTCTAGCCCGAACAAAGGATATGATTTTCATTGGCTTGGACTTATACACACCCTCCCACTCTAGTCTATCCATACTCGGCATCTCTAGAGTCACTGTCTTAGTATTACAATTCAAAATAGCATGATACAGAGATAACCAAGTCATACCCAGAATAACATCAAAATCAAACATATCCAAGATGATCAAATCTACCCAAGTCTGGAAACCCACAAACAAAACAGAACATGAACGATACACATGGGTTACTACCACAAACTCTTCAACCAAAGTATAAATATGTACAGGAGAATCAAGAACATCACACACCAAGTCCAGACCTAAGGCAAATCTACATATACATAAGAGTAAGTAGAAACTAGATCAAATAAAATAGAAGTCATCCAGTCACAGATGAGAATAGTACCTATAATCACAGCATCAGATGCCTCAGCCTCGGACTTGCCTGGGAACGCATAAAAATAAGCTCTATCATCAAGTCAGGCAACCTCACTAGCAGGCTGCGCTCTACCCTTCCCTACATTACTATTACCTTTGTGGCCACCACAACCTCCTTTATTATTACCTCGCCCACCTTGTGGACGACCCTTACCATTGCCACCTCCACCTATTGGAACCATAGCCCTGGCCTGTTGTTGCACTTGGTTACCTATCTATATAAGAGGGAACTTTCTCTTAATGTGGCCCACATCACCATAATGAAAATAACCTCGCTCAAGAGAAGACCCGCTAGCCGAAGAATAGGAAGCCCTCTAGCCTCTAGTAGCTGGGGACTGCTGAATAACCCCTGAATGACCACCTGCAAAAGATGTCAAGGCTGACTGAATAGAGCGATCCAAATGAATGTACTGGCTGGGACCTCTGGAATAAAAAGCACTGTAATTACCCACACTTCGGGACTTCTTGGCTAATACCTCAGCCTGCCCAACTTGCTTAACTCCTTCACGATTCTTCACATAACTAGTTACCCCATTGAAGCTCCTTTCTGCAGAAGTCATGTGAATACACAGAACCTACAAATCAGTATTCAGGCCCTTGACATATAATTGGATCCTCTCCTCCTCAGTGCCCAATAGCTAAGTAGTATAGCAATACAGAGCATGGAACTTAGCCTCATAGGCTGCAACAGACATATTGCTCTATTCAAGAGCCAAAAATTCATCCTTCTTACGGTTCCTAAGAGTACGGGGTACATAATTTTCCACGAATAGGGCATGAAACTAAGCCCAAGTCATTGGAGGCAAATCTGACGAATGACACTCCACATGGGTTCTCCACCACAGCTTGGCATCCCCTAGTAGTTGGAAAGTCACAAACTCAACCTCATGCTGCTGTACTATTCCTAACTTATATAGCATCTCATAGAAATAAAAAATGAACTCAAAAGCATACTCATCCTCTGTACAATAAAACGAAGGGGGTTTTATTTTCAAAAACTTAGTCAATAACTCGTGTTTGGTCCCGGTCATGATAGGGCCTAATGCTGGATGGAAGAATGCATTTATACCCAAAGCCTCATCCATCTTGGGAGCTAAGGTGATAGCGGGATGGGCACCCAAAACCTGAATAGCTAGCATAGTGGGGGTAGATCCAGTACCTCCCAACCCGCTCAAAAATGCCAAAACCTAATGAATGACCTTAGAAGACATAGAAGGAAGGCCTGTACCTTCAACCGGTACTTCCACCTCTAGTTCTGCTCCATCCTCGTGCACTACCTCAACCTCCTTAACATGATCCTAGGGTGGGAGAGGTGTCGCTAACCTCTGACCAATCACTGCTGAGCTCCACCCCTGGCGGGTGTTGCTTTCCCTACCTCGCCTTTGAACCGTAGGTCCGACAGCTGGAGTTGCTACCCTCACTCCATTCTGCCTAGTGTTCACCATCTGCAAACAAAAGAATGAAGGAGGTCAGATACCATTTTGGATCGCCAGATACCAATTGGAATCAAGTTATAGCATGAAGGAAGAAAGAAAGGGTAGTTTCCTAAAGTCCTATAGCCTCTCAAAGAAAAGTACAAACATCTCCGTATTGTTCCGTAAGACTCTACTAGATCCATTTTAGTACGACAAGATCATTGAACCTAGGGCTCTGATACCATCTTTATCACAACCTAAATTGATGCAAGTGGCACCCACGCTAGAACCCCGGTGGGAGAACCAAAACCAACCCAATACTTAACCAAAAGGATTAGACAACTAAGAAAACTTCATTAAATAAACCAATAATTTATAGTTTCAAATGAAAATAGAACATCTTGCGGAAATTAACCCCTAGAATCTAAAAGTTGTTGTCCCAAAATTCTATACTAATTGTCTGAAAGAAGGGGATGCAACCCCAAAACAAGTATAAAGTCTAGGTCCAAACAATGGACTAGGAATAACTGAAGAATTCATGGTAGCCTGGAAGATGCAACTCACCCTTGAAGTCGAAAATCGCCTAACTCACAGCTGAGGTCTCACAGTAGCCGCCAGAATATGCCTTGTACTCAATAAAAAAAAGAACGTGCAGTATCAGTACACAAGAAACAACAGTGTACTGGTAGGATTATCGGCCAACTCCCAAGTTATGAAATATGAACATATAACAATAACATAGTACAACAAGACAAATATGTAACAAGTCAATATGACTACTAATAAGACTCCCAGTCAATAACCTGACTCAACAATCATATAATTCATGTCCAACTACACAAGTAAACAGACCACATATAACTATGTCAGAGCTTGCGAGTAACCCGGACCACCCAAGGTTCCCTAGGACATCTTTTATGACATTTAACATTCACTCCTGATTTACATAAGAAACCACCTTAGCACTTAAATACACCAACCCGGCCACTCAAGGACCAACATGTATGTCAAGCAACAATGAATCCCGATCCTCTCAAGGAGCCAACATATATAAACATCAACAAACATATAAGCTCGGTTCACTCAAGGAACCAACACACATGAATACCAAGTAAACCTGTACATACATGCTAAGGGTCTTATGGTTTCCTACTAGTCATGACCTGCAGGGGATAAGCTTTGCTCCATGAGCCCCTGGCCTTGCTGGGTGGAAATTGGCACTTAACCGATGTTGCGCATATGAACTTATTTTCCCAATATCGCATTTACGGACAATGTAAAACATTAGAATTAGACTCGTAGCCTTTGATTCGCCAAGTCGATCACTCCGAACGCGTGGTGTGCTACAAAAAACTCAATAGGATAAAGGAGGGAAATGTCTACAGTTCAAAGTTGAGGGAGAGGTTTGATTTTTCAATCAAAGTTGGAGGTGTAAATGATTTTCACCTTTCTAAATTGCTAAAATTATTATCAATCTCTTACTTTTCCAAAAACATATTTTGAAAATGATTTGCGTCATACCAAGTCAATTGTATCGGCTACAAGGAAATTTCAACTTGTATTTAATTGTACGTAATTTGTGGTCCTTATTCTTTGATATGACTCATTCCTAATTCCTTAAATTATTGTCTTCCTTCATTAAAGTTTCTATTTGTTGTAAATATTATCTGTCAAGATTTGAATTAGATGCCTGAATTTATAATTTATGGATTCCATCTTCATGTACTGTTGTTTCTCTCTTTTCTTTTCTTCTCTTGAATGTTCAAATCTTTAAAACTTTGAAGTTAGCAGTTCGATGTAGCCCAATGCGGTCCATGTGGAACTTATGGTTCTTATTCTTTGATGACTCATTACTAATTCCTTAATTAATTTGACTGTAAGAGGTCTCTTCCCCTTTGCAATTTGATTGATATATCTAATAAAGTTCACAAAATTCACTATACACTTGAGACGAGAGAATTTTTCATTGCCTTGTTCTAATACTTGGAGAGTTTGGCTCCTAGTAGAGGTGTCAAATGGGCGGGTTGGGCTGAAAATAGAATGATTTAAATGGGTTAAATTATAATTGGGTTGGGTCATGACCTGCCCAAATTTACTTTGGGTTGAATTGAATTGGGTTAAATTGGGCTAAAAATTGGGTTGGGTCATGACCAAGAAATTACATGGAGTGTCCTTAAAAATAAGTGGTCATCAATTTTTGCCCCCCATAAGAAAAATCTTTAAAAAATACCCTTTCTTCCTTTTTATGTATAAAACAAATACATTTTTGTCCCTCTACACCACAACTCTCTATGTTCGTTTGTCTCTCAACTTTTATTTTTCATTTTTCATTTTTCTTTTATCTTTTTAATTTTTTTCTTTTCTCTTTCTTTTCTTTTTTCTCAATTTTTTTTTAATTCTCGTTTTCTTTTTTCTCAACCTTTTTTTATGTTTTTTTTTATTTTTTATTTTTTATTTTTCTCTCAAACTTTTTTTGTTCTTTTTTTCCTCATCCTTTATTTATTTTTTATTCTTTTTTTTCTCTTTTTTCTTTTTTTCTCAACTTTTATTTTTTTCTCTTTTTTAATCTTTATTTTTTCCTTTTCTCTTTTTTCTTCTCTATTTTTTCTTAACCTCTATTATTTTTTGCTAATGAACAAAAAGTTGGATAATCTACAAAGAGGATCTTCTTTCTTTGAAATCGAAGTAAACTTAAGGGCGTGCTTTGTTGTTTGGAAGTCCTTTGGAACAAGTCTTGCCTCTAAGGCAAATGTTATAGAACATCTCATAAATCAAGACACAATGAGGTAGTGTCAAGTCTTGCTCGTGGGGCTTAACTTGTTGTTTGAAAATTCTTGAGCTAAGTCTTGCCTCTAAGGCAAGAGTTATAGAGCATCTCATAAATTAAGACACAATGAAGCACTGTTAACTCTTGCCCATGGGGCATAACTTGTTTTTTGGGAGACCCTTGGGCTAAGTCTTGCCTCTAAGGCAAACGTTATAGAGCATCTCATGATCAAGACACAATGTGCTAGTGTCAATTCTAGCCCATGAGGCGTAACTTGTTGTTTGAAAGTCTTTGAGCTAAGTTTTGCCTCTAAGGCAAGAGTTATAGAGCATCGTATAAATCAAGACACAATGTGGTAGTGTCAACTCTTGCCCATGGGGCGTAATTTGTTATTTGGAAGTCCTTAGGCTAAGTCTTGCCTCTTAGGCAAGCGTTATAGAGCATCCCATAAATCAAGCACAATATGATAGTGTCAACTCTTGCCCATGGGGCGTAACTTATTGTTTGAAAGTCCTTGGGCTAAGTCTTGTCTCTAAGGCAAGAGTTATAGAATGTCTCATAAATCAAGACACAACGAGGAAGTGTCAAGTCTTGCTCGTGGGGCATAACTTGTTGTTTGAAAATCCTTGAGCTAAGTCTTGCATATAAGGCAAGAGTTATAGAGTATCTCATAAATTAATATACAATGAAGTAGTGTGAACTCTTGCCCATGGGGCGTAACTTGTATTTTTTGAGAGGTCCTTGGGCTAAGTCTTGCCTCTGAGGCAAGTATTATAAATCATCTCATAAATCAAGACACAATGTACTAGTGTCAAATCTTGTTCATGGGAAATAATTTGTTGTTTGAAATTGCTTAGACTAAGTTTTGCCTCTAAAGCAAGAGTTATAGAACATCTCATAAAAAAAATCATAGAAAAAAATAATAGAAGTTGAGAGAAAAAAAATAAAAATTGAGAAAAAAAGGAAAAAACGAAGAAAAAAAAGACAACAAAAAATAAAGGTTGAAAAAAATAAAAAATAAAAAGGAGAAAAAAATAGAATTGAGAGGAGAAAAGGAAAAAAATAAAGATTGAGAAAAAAAACGTAGAAGAAAGAATAAAATAAAAAATAAAAGAAAAAAAGATTGAGAAAAAAAGAAAAAAAGAAAAAAGAAAAAAGAAAAAGAAAAAAAATAAAAAAAGAGAAAAAAGAAATAAATATAAAAGTTGAGAGGCAAATGAGCATGAAGAGTTGTTTAAAATTATTTGTAGAGGGGGAAAAAGGTAATTGTTGTATACATAAAAACAAGGAAGACTATTTTTATAAGACTTTTCTTACCTTTGATTCGCCAAGTCGATCACTCCGAACGCGTGGTGTGCTATAAAAAACTCAATAGGATAAAGGAGGGAAATGTCTGCAGTTCAAAGTTGAGGGAGAGGTTTGATTTTTCTCTCAAACTTTTTTTGTTCTTTTTTTCCTCAACCTTTATTTATTTTTTATTCTTTTTTTTCTCTTTTTTCTTTTTTTCTCAACTTTTATTTTTTTCTCTTTTTTAATCTTTATTTTTTCCTTTTCTCTTTTTTCTTCTCTATTTTTTCTTAACCTCTATTATTTTTTGCTAATGAACAAAAAGTTGGATAATCTACAAAGAGGATCTTCTTTCTTTGAAATCGAAGTAAACTTAAGGGCGTGCTTTGTTGTTTGGAAGTCCTTTGGAACAAGTCTTGCCTCTAAGGCAAATGTTATAGAACATCTCATAAATCAAGACACAATGAGGTAGTGTCAAGTCTTGCTCGTTGGGCTTAACTTGTTGTTTGGAAATTCTTGAGTTAAGTCTTGCCTCTAAGGCAAGAGTTATAGAGCATCTCATAAATTAAGACACAATGAAACAGTGTTAACTCTTGCCCATGGGGCATAACTTGTTTTTCGGGAGACCCTTGGGCTAAGTCTTGCCTCTAAGGCAAACGTTATAGAGCATCTCATGATCAAGACACAATGTGCTAGTGTCAATTATTGTCCATGAGGCGTAACTTGTTGTTTGAAAGTCTTTGAGCTAAGTTTTGCCTCTAAGGCAAGAGTTATAGAGCATCGCATAAATCAAGACACAATGTGGTAGTGTCAACTCTTGCTCATGGGGCGTAACTTGTTATTTGAAAGTCCTTGGGCTAAGTCTTGCCTCTTAGGCAAGCGTTATAGAGCATCTCATAAATCAAACGCAATATGATAGTGTCAACTCTTGCCCATGGGGCGTAACTTATTGTTTGAAAGTCCTTGGGCTAAGTCTTGTCTCTAAGGCAAGAGTTATAGAATGTCTCATAAATCAAGACACAACGAGGAAGTGTCAAGTCTTGCTCGTGGGGCATAACTTGTTGTTTGAAAATCCTTGAGCTAAGTCTTGCATATAAGGCAAGAGTTATAGAGTATCTCATAAATTAATATACAATGAAGTAGTGTGAACTCTTGCCCATGGGGCGTAACTTGTATTTTTTGAGAGGTCCTTGGGCTAAGTCTTGCCTCTGAGGCAAGTATTATAAATCATCTCATAAATCAAGACACAATGTACTAGTGTCAAATCTTGTTCATGGGAAATAATTTGTTGTTTGAAATTGCTTAGACTAAGTTTTGCCTCTAAAGCAAGAGTTATAGAACATCTCATAAAAAAAATCATAGAAAAAAATAATAGAAGTTGAGAGAAAAAAAATAAAAATTGAGAAAAAAAGGAAAAAACGAAGAAAAAAAAGACAACAAAAAATAAAGGTTGAAAAAAATAAAAAATAAAAAGGAGAAAAAAATAGAATTGAGAGGAGAAAAGGAAAAAAATAAAGATTGAGAAAAAAAACGTAGAAGAAAGAATAAAAGAAAAAAAGATTGAGAAAAAAAGAAAAAAAGAAAAAAGAAAAAAGAAAAAGAAAAAAAATAAAAAAAGAGAAAAAAGAAATAAATATAAAAGTTGAGAGGCAAATGAGCATGAAGAGTTGTTTAAAATTATTTGTAGAGGGGGAAAAAGGTAATTGTTGTATACATAAAAACAAGGAAGACTATTTTTATAAGACTTTTCTTACCTTTGATTCGCCAAGTCGATCACTCCGAACGCGTGGTGTGCTATAAAAAACTCAATAGGATAAAGGAGGGAAATGTCTGCAGTTCAAAGTTGAGGGAGAGGTTTGATTTTTCAATCAAAGTTGGAGGTGTAAATGATTTTCACCTTTCTAAATTGCTAAAATTATTATCAATCTCTTACTTTTCCAAAAACATATTTTGAAAATGATTTGCGTCATACCAAGTCAATTGTATCGGCTACAAGGAAATTTCAACTTGTATTTAATTGTACGTAATTTGTGGTCCTTATTCTTTGATATGACTCATTCCTAATTCCTTAAATTATTGTCTTCCTTCATTAAAGTTTCTATTTGTTGTAAATATTATCTGTCAAGATTTGAATTAGATGCCTGAATTTATAATTTATGGATTCCATCTTCATGTACTGTTGTTTCTCTCTTTTCTTTTCTTCTCTTGAATGTTCAAATCTTTAAAACTTTGAAGTTAGCAGTTCGATGTAGCCCAATGCGGTCCATGTGGAACTTATGGTTCTTATTCTTTGATGACTCATTACTAATTCCTTAATTAATTTGACTGTAAGAGGTCTCTTCCCCTTTGCAATTTGATTGATATATCTAATAAAGTTCACAAAATTCACTATACACTTGAGACGAGAGAATTTTTCATTGCCTTGTTCTAATACTTGGAGAGTTTGGCTCCTAGTAGAGGTGTCAAATGGGCGGGTTGGGCTGAAAATAGAATGATTTAAATGGGTTAAATTATAATTGGGTTGGGTCATGACCTGCCCAAATTTACTTTGGGTTGAATTGAATTGGGTTAAATTGGGCTAAAAATTGGGTTGGGTCATGACCAAGAAATTACATGGAGTGTCCTTAAAAATAAGTGGTCATCAATTTTTGCCCCCCATAAGAAAAATCTTTAAAAAATACCCTTTCTTCCTTTTTATGTATAAAACAAATACATTTTTGTCCCTCTACACCACAACTCTCTATGTTCGTTTGTCTCTCAACTTTTATTTTTCATTTTTCATTTTTCTTTTATCTTTTTAATTTTTTTCTTTTCTCTTTCTTTTCTTTTTTCTCAATTTTTTTTTAATTCTCGTTTTCTTTTTTCTCAACCTTTTTTTATGTTTTTTTTTATTTTTTATTTTTTATTTTTCTCTCAAACTTTTTTTGTTCTTTTTTTCCTCATCCTTTATTTATTTTTTATTCTTTTTTTTCTCTTTTTTCTTTTTTTCTCAACTTTTATTTTTTTCTCTTTTTTAATCTTTATTTTTTCCTTTTCTCTTTTTTCTTCTCTATTTTTTCTTAACCTCTATTATTTTTTGCTAATGAACAAAAAGTTGGATAATCTACAAAGAGGATCTTCTTTCTTTGAAATCGAAGTAAACTTAAGGGCGTGCTTTGTTGTTTGGAAGTCCTTTGGAACAAGTCTTGCCTCTAAGGCAAATGTTATAGAACATCTCATAAATCAAGACACAATGAGGTAGTGTCAAGTCTTGCTCGTTGGGCTTAACTTGTTGTTTGGAAATTCTTGAGTTAAGTCTTGCCTCTAAGGCAAGAGTTATAGAGCATCTCATAAATTAAGACACAATGAAACAGTGTTAACTCTTGCCCATGGGGCATAACTTGTTTTTCGGGAGACCCTTGGGCTAAGTCTTGCCTCTAAGGCAAACGTTATAGAGCATCTCATGATCAAGACACAATGTGCTAGTGTCAATTATTGTCCATGAGGCGTAACTTGTTGTTTGAAAGTCTTTGAGCTAAGTTTTGCCTCTAAGGCAAGAGTTATAGAGCATCGCATAAATCAAGACACAATGTGGTAGTGTCAACTCTTGCTCATGGGGCGTAACTTGTTATTTGAAAGTCCTTGGGCTAAGTCTTGCCTCTTAGGCAAGCGTTATAGAGCATCTCATAAATCAAACGCAATATGATAGTGTCAACTCTTGCCCATGGGGCGTAACTTATTGTTTGAAAGTCCTTGGGCTAAGTCTTGTCTCTAAGGCAAGAGTTATAGAATGTCTCATAAATCAAGACACAACGAGGAAGTGTCAAGTCTTGCTCGTGGGGCATAACTTGTTGTTTGAAAATCCTTGAGCTAAGTCTTGCATATAAGGTAAGAGTTATAGAGTATCTCATAAATTAATATACAATGAAGTAGTGTGAACTCTTGCCCATGGGGCGTAACTTGTATTTTTTGAGAGGCCCTTGGGCTAAGTCTTGCCTCTGAGACAAGTATTATAAATCATCTCATAAATCAAGACACAATGTACTAGTGTCAAATCTTGTTCATGGGGAATAATTTGTTGTTTGAAATTGCTTAGACTAAGTTTTGCCTCTAAAGCAAGAGTTATAGAACATCTCATAAAAAAAATCATAGAAAAAAATAATAGAAGTTGAGAGAAAAAAAATAAAAATTGAGAAAAAAAGGAAAAAACGAAGAAAAAAAAGACAACAAAAAATAAAGGTTGAAAAAAATAAAAAATAAAAAGGAGAAAAAAATAGAATTGAGAGGAGAAAAGGAAAAAAATAAAGATTGAGAAAAAAAACGTAGAAGAAAGAATAAAACAAAAAATAAAAGAAAAAAAGATTGAGAAAAAAAGAAAAAAAAGAAAAAAGAAAAAAGAAAAAGAAAAAAAATAAAAAAAGAGAAAAAGAAATAAATATAAAAGTTGAGAGGCAAATGAGCATGAAGAGTTGTTTAAAATTATTTGTAGAGGGGAAAAAGGTAGTTGTTGTATACATAAAAACAAGGAAGACTATTTTTATAAGACTTTTCTTATGGAGGGCAAAAATACAAAGCCACTCCCTTTAATGGGCAATTGTGTAGTTGTCCCGGTCATGACCTGCCCAATTTGACCCGTTTAATCTAATCAATGCTACGACTTATATTAACATATTTTTGTATTTTCGTACCTCCCACCCCATCCCCCACCCCCCACCACCTCCACCCCACCAAAACTCAATTTTTTAATTTTTTTTTTTAAAAAAAAAGTAATATTTTTGGTACACCCCCCTCCCAGCCTCCCCACCCCCCACCCCCAGCCCCCTACCCCCACCACCTCCACCCCACCAAAACTCAATTTTTTTAATTTTTATTTTAAAAAAATACTTTTATTGGGCCCCCTAGCCCCCCCCCCACCCCACCCACCACCCCTCCACCCCCCAAAACTCGATTTTTTAATTTTTTTAAAAAAAATAAAAAAAAAAGTAATATTTTTGGTCCCCCAACCCCCTTCCTCCGTCAACCTACCCCTTAGAAAATATTTTCTTTTCTCGAATCAAAAAATAAAAATATAAAAAATGTGTTCTCACTCATCAATCAAATAGTAGAAAATATTTTTCAAAAAAGAAGCGGGTTGAAGTTAAGATACAATTGGACTCAACTCAAGATTATTTTAAATGGGTTGAAAGTTGACCCAATATCAAATTATCATGAACTCAACACATAAGATTTTGGACGGGTTGGACGGGTTATGTGTTATTGGGTTCATTTTGACACCCTTAGCTCCTAGCATCTTTTTTTCCCTTTTTTCCTTTTTGTGTCTTAGCATCATTTGATTGTATCTTGAAGCATAAAGAATTGTGTTATATTTAAAAGGGAAAAGTACATGCGTGCCCCATAGAAGCAAACTATTTATAACTAAATACCCCCTTATAAAAAATACTCCCTAACTAATTATAGAAAATGTCCCTTCCCTTATAGCTTTGTAGTCATTTAGTTCCTTTTTCATTCTTTTTCTTTTTAATTTTTATACTTTTTTTTCGTTTTTCTTTTTTTCTCATTTTTTTAATCTCTTTTCCTTTTTCTTCTTTTCTTGCTTTTTTTATTTTTTCTTCTTTTCTCATTTTTTTTTTTTTTTTTTTTTTTTTTTATTTTAAAAAAATTTCTCAAATTATAATTTTCTTACACCATAATCTGATTCATTTTAAGTTTAACTCTCTTTTTTTCTCCTTTTTTGGTTATTTATTTTTTATTTCTCTACTTCTTCTTATTTTTTTCTTTTCTACTCCTCTTTTTTTTCTCGTTTTTTCTTCGTATTTTTTTCCTTCTTTATTGTTTATTTATTTCGTAAACAAATCAAATTATTTTTTTATTTTCTTCTTCACCGTAATTAATTTTGGCTCTTTTTTGTGTTTTTTTCTGTTTTCTCTTTGTTTTTTTGTTTTTTTATTTCTTGTTTCTTTTATAATTTTTATTTTTTTCTTCCATAATCTATTTTTTTCGTGATTTTTTGCTTTTTTTTTTATATATATATAACAACAAAAGATAACTAATATAGTAAACATTCGTCTATATTTTTTATTTTTCTATTCTTTTTCTCTCATTTTTTTCTTTATTCTTTCATTTTTTTCCTCCTTTTTTCGTTCATTTGTCTATTTTTCTCAAATCATATTATACTTTTTTTATCATAATATAAATTCATACTCAATTTTAGCTTCTTCTTTTTTTCTATTTTATTTTATTTTTTATTCTATTTTTAATTTTATTTAATTCCTTTTTTTACAATCTAATTTCATTCACACTTATTGAGATCTGTTTCCGTCCTTCAGTCTGTCACTTTTCGGTCTTTCATGATACCATCACAATATATCTATATGCTGGCATAGTATCATGGAGAATTATCTCAATCCTTCGTTGAGATACTCCTTAATATACCATCACTGTATATTTAGATACTAGCATAGTATCGTGAAGGATTGTTTCAACTCTTCAACGAGACACTTCTCATTCCTCCATGATATCATTATAGTATATTAATATACTCAGTGGCGGAGCCAGACATTATACGAAGGGTGTGCAAAATATAAAGAAGCAACTAAAAAAAAAATCAGTGAGTGGGTTCACATCCATCTTGCTCAACCTAGCGTATTTATCATGAACAACGTTAATAATTTATTTTTCACCAAATACAAATTGTCTAAAAAAATTTCTTCAGTATGAGTTGCTTTTAGTTATAAAAATACACGATAAATTGTATAAACTAAAATAATAAGTTTATAATGAATGGGTCGAGATTTTTTACTGAATACGTATCACATATTCAAAAAAAAATAACACTAATTTATCAAACTTTACTTAAATTTAAAGTTATTTTTGATCTTCGATTTGCTACTTCTAAATTTTAATGAACTTTAAATTTCTTGTGTTTTGATAGAGTATGTGTGAAAATCATAATGAAAAATTTCACATCTTAATTAGTTCTCCTGATTCACCTATAAAATTATGGAAGAAATTTATCCGTTATTAAATTATTTTTGTCCAAACCTCCTAATAACCTACTTAGGAGGGAATGAAAAATACAATGATATATGTTTTTGTACATAATCTTTTCTTCTAATTTTTTTGATAGAAACTTGTTTGCAATATTCTTTTATAATTTATACAAATAAATATCCAAATTCAAATTTCAATTAAATTTAATAATTAATAAGTATTCATTTTATCTTAATTTACGTGATACATTTTTTTAGTTTGTCCTAAAAAAAATGTTATCTATAATTTAAAAGTAATTTAATTTTTTTTTTAATAAAATAATTTATAGTTACACAAATAATTAAATCGTGTCATATAAATTGTGATAAAGGAAATAGTACCTGATACTCCTAAAAAAGAAAGTCAAATAGCATTAACTTTGGTTTGAGAAAGAGGTAGGGAGATACGGAAAAAAGGATTTTGTAGAATAAAAGAGAAGTACTGGATTAGTGGACCCACAAAAAACTCTTAAAGAAGGAGTATTAATTAGATAGAGTTAACAGGATAGGGTTTCGAACCTCTGACCTTGCACAGACTTGCGACACTCTTATTCACTGAGCCAAAGAGTCTAATCATGTCAAAGGTGTGCAAATGCAAGTATCTATTGTCATTTCTTAAATTTTGACCTATATACACGATATAATTTTTCGACGAAGGGTGTTCACTTGCACACCCTTGCTCGGTTGTAGCTCCGCCCATGAATATACTATCATGGTATCATGGGTGTTACTTCAGTCCTTCAATAAGACACTTCTTAATCCATCATGATACCATCACAATATATTCATATATTATCATGGTATCATTGAGGTTTGCTTCAGGCCTCAATGATACCATCACAACATATGTATATACTGTCGTGGTGTCATAGATGTCTTCTTCAGTCCTTAGTGAGACCTCTATGATACCAGCATAGTATTTCTATATACTGACATGGTATCTTGGAGGACTGTTCAGTATATAATGGTATCATCTATCAATGAGACAATCCTCAGTTCTCTATGATACCATCACAACATATTTGGCATGGTATCATGGATAACTGTTTTAGTCCTTCAATGAGACACTACTCAGTATACTATCACAATATATTTATGTACTGACATGATATCATGGAGGACTACTTCAGTCTTTCAATAAGACACTTCTCAATCCATCATGATACCATCACAGTATATCCATATACTATTATGGTATCATTGAAGTTTGCTTCAGGCCTCAATGACACCATCACAATATATCTATATATTATCGTGGTATCATTGGTGCCTGCTTCAATTCTTAGTGAGACCTCTATGATACCATCATAGTATATCTATATACTGATATAGTATCATTGAGGTCTGCTTCAGTCATCAATGATACCATCACAATATATGAATATACTGTGATAGTATCATAGAGAAATGTTTTAGTCTTTCAATGAGACACTCTTTAATATACCATCACAATATATTTATATACTGCAATGGTATCATCTATCAATGAGACAGTCCTCAGTTCTCTATGATAACATCACAACATATCTATATATTGTCATGGTATCATGAATAACTATTTTAGTCCTTCAATGAAACACTACTCAGTATATTCTCACAATATATTTATATATTGACATGGTATCATGGAGGACTACTTTAGTCCTTCAATAAGACACTTCTCAATCATTCATGATACCATCACAATATATTTATATACTATCATAATATCATTGAGGTTTGCTTCAAGCCTTAATGATACCATCACCGTATATTTATATATTGTCGTGGTATCATTGATATATGCTTCAGTCCTTAGTGAGACCTTTATGATACCAGCATAGTATATCTATATACTGTCATGGTATCATGGAGGACTGTTCAGTCCTTCAATAGACACTCCTTAATATACCATCACAGTATATTTATATACCGCAATAGTATCATCTATCAATGAGACAGTCCTCAGTTCTCTATAATACCATCACAACATATCTATATATTGGCATGGTATCATGGATAACTGTTTTTAGTCCTTCAATGAGACACTACTCTGTATACTCTCACAGTATATCTATATAATGGCATGGTATCGTGGATTACCACTTTAGTCCTTCAATAAGACACTTCTCAATCCTTTATAATACCATCACAATATATTCATATACTATCATGGTATCATTGATGTTTGCTTTAGGCCTCAATGATACCATTACAGTATATTTATATACTGTCGTGGTTTCATTGATATTTGCTTCAGTCCTTAGTGAAACCTCTATAATACCATCATAGCATATCTATATACTGACATGGTATGATTGAGGTATGTTTCAGTCCTTTAATAGACTACAAAACTCTGAAGTCTTCTTTACTTTCTTAAATTGTATGCCAAGTTAAAATACGACAAACAAATTGATACGGGTGGAGTTTATATTTTATTTTCATTTGCAAAATTAAAATAAACTATAAAAATATATGTTTTATTAATTTAAATTTTAATAAATAAGCTAGTCGACTTTAGTATTTTTCTTATTTATTTTTTATCCAAGTCTACTTATTTAATTATTTTATTTTTAATAATCTAAAAATTAGTTAGTAATTTTATTTTTATTTTAAAAAGGCAAAAATATAAAAAGAGACAAAAGATTAAAGAGAAGATAAACTAACCAAAAAAATGAAAAAATACTTTTAAAAATGGACAAAAAAAAAAGAAAAACAAGAAGAAAATAAATAATAAAATTGTACCAAATGATATCTCTAATAAAATATAAAATGAGACAAAAGATTAAAATAATAAATGAAAAAGAGATAAAAATAAAATAATAAATGAAAAAGAGATAAAAATAAAAATAATAAATGAAAAAGAGATAAAAATAAAAATAATAAATGAAAAAGAGATAAAAATAAAAATAATAAATAAAAAAGAGACAAAAATAAAAATATATTTTCTATTAATTCATATTTTAATAAAATAAACTAGTGACTTTGGAATTTTTAACTTATTATAATCTAGTTATTTAATTTTTATATTTTTATTAATTTAATAATAACTAGCTAATATTAAAACTAGCTATTAGCAAAATTAATTTATGGACATTTTCAAACACTAATTATTTTACAAAGAAGTTGAAAATATTTGCCATTTTTTTTTAAGAAAAGAGGCTCAACTTTGCTCAGCCGCAAAGTTTGACCCAAAAGGAAAAAGTAAAGCTGCCAACAATATGAATAGAAAAAGACGGCGCGGCTACAATTGGGGGTATTTTGGATAAATTGTTTGTGCCGAAAGAATAGTTAGGGAATTAGTTTGAAACGGGGCATACTCGCGTAATTATTTTCAAAATGAGTCTATTTTATGTACTTTTCCCTAATATTTAATCTCAGACTTGCATTACCCATCACATCTACCACCTTATTACACCCTGTTTGGATGGTTGTTACGTATTGTTTCATAATGTATTGTATTATATTGTATTATGTTGTATTGTATCGTAATGTATTGTTTTAATGAATATAATGTTTTGATAGATTGTATCATTTCCCGTCGTTACATAATCTGACACATCAATAATTTGAAGGATAAACCTATTAGAAAAGTAGGATATGGGGTAGGGCTAAGTATAAAAAGGTAGGTTAAAGATAAAATAGGATTATCTATATCTTCTATACTACCTTAAAAGCATGAACTGCTCAACTTAAAAGTGAATTTACTAAAATACCCTTATTAAAAAGAAACCCAAAAAATCTATATACTTATACTTATACTTACTACCTTAAAAGGGTGAAATTCGTTTACACCCCCGAACTTTGCTTTAAAAATCAAACACCCCCTCAACTTTGAACAATAATCATTCTCCCCCCCTTTATTCTAATTGAATTTTTTAAATGCCTATTTTGCCCTTGTATTATCAAGCTTTATATCTTTTTTAAAAAAACTTTTTTGTAATCACAATTTTTATTTTTTAAAATCTATATAACATATGTTGTATATAATATATATATATATATATATATAATTTCTTAGATGAAAAAGAAAAGTGAAAAATACTAATTGAATATGTAAGTTAATGACATTTCATAATGAAATAAATGAGCAAAATAAAAAAAAAATATTAATAATAATCAAAACTCTAATATCTAATTATACAAGTAAAAATAACAGGTAATTATAACTTTATAAATATATTTCAATGCATATATAAAATTAAATGATTTTTGTTTATAAATTTTAAATTATAATTTAGAAAATATTTTATTATTGACAATCAAAACTCATTTATCTATGTAGACATTAGAGAATAACAGAGAGAGAACAAAAAAACATGCATCTATATACATAATTACATATAGACATACATGCCCGTTTGGCCATAAGAATTTTTCACTATTTTTCAAAAAATCATTTCACTTTAAATTATTCAAAAAAATTATTGTTTGGCCATAAAATTTTTAAATACAACTTGAAGTTGTATTTGAAAAAGTGAAAATACCTAAATACTTGTTTTCACTTTTTAGTTGTATTTAACACTTTGAATTCTAAAAAGTCTTTCAAAAAAGGTATGGTCAAACATAACTCCAACTCCAAATTTTTTAAATAAAGTGATTTTTTTTTCATGACCAAACGCCCACTTAATGCATATAATATAAAAAAATCAATCATAAAAAATAGCATTAGATTTTGTGATTAGTTTGTAAAAGGATTATTTTATTAATAATATTAATGAATTTAACTAAAAATGGTAAATACCTAGGTTAAGAAAAAAATAAAATATAAAAACATATTACATAAATAAAAAATTAAAAATGTTAAGGGTAAAATAGACATTGCATAGGATAAAGGGGGGAGAACGATTATTGTTCAAAATTGAGGAGGGTGTTTGATTTTTAAAGCAAAGTTAGGGGGTGTAAACTATTTTCACCCTACCTTAAAAGCATGAACTCCTAAACTTGAAAGTGAATTTATTAAAATACCCTTATTAAAAAAAAATCAAAAATTGCACGCAGAGAAAAGTCACGCTGATACACGAAAAGATGTGTTCTTTCGTGGAAACAAGAAAAATGTTATCTTCTTACAGATCAAGTGATTGCTTTTCAATTTTTGCCGCTCCCAAATTAATCCTTTTCACCAGAAGTACCTTGGTTGGGAACTCTTCTCTACCACGTAATATTAATTGATTTGATGTTAGTTCTTTTGTCCTATCGGTTTGCCTTGTAGTTTTTCATTCATGTACTTATTCTGACCTCGTAGGATAATTGGGTACATATTATTTCTTCTGTCTTTACATTCTAAAAGAGATAATCTATTCGAAGAATTATTTTTGATGAATTTAGTTCAGACTCAATCCACCATCAACCATGGTAATAGAAGTGCAAATGGATTACTATTATATGCAAAATTTGAATCTAAGTAATTATATTTCGGAATTTTGTACTACAAGCTTAGGTTTTCTCATAATACTGATCTTTTTTATGGTTTATGAAATTACACATGCCTCTCTTATTTAAATTTTTCTGTAACACTTCTTTTAACTTATTGTTTATGAAGTAAAAATATTATTAACTTACCTGTTTGTCCTTTCAAAAGAAAATGTAGTTCATTATAGCAAAAAAAAACATTAATAAACAACTATAGCTTTGTATATTTTTTGTGTTTCTTCTGTTTATTCATAGGACGAGACACTCGATCTCATAACTGAGCCAAATTGATCATTTCATTCTAACATTCAAAGAATTATGTGTATATGTATATCATCTGTATAGCAACACACCTATCAGATTCTAGAAATCGAATAACTGATTCAATTCTACAATTTATAATATATAATGGAGGTGAGATATTAGACTTCTCTTATATTTAGCAATTACATTGCAGTTTGATATTCTTTCTCATGATATGATTGTTAGTTTTTATGTTTTAGCTTGCAAGTTCAAGCTATAACAATGGAGGAGGATTGCATGGAAGAAAGAGAGAGAGAAGAAGATATTTTGTTGTATTGTTTTTCAACTCATTGTGTACACAAGTTCAAGTATATATAGGCTAGGATAAGCTAAAGTTAGTTACTAATTCAACTAACCGACTAATTAATCACTATCAACAACTCTGACATCAATTCTAACGGACTTCTAACTAACTAACAGACTTTTCCTTCTCAATACTCCCCCTCAAGCTGGAGGGTGTAACAGATTAAGCACTCCCAGCTTGCTCAACAAATACTCATGTTGACTTCTACCAAGTCCTTTTGTAAGCAAGTCTGCTTGTTGACCTTTCGTACCAATGTAGTGAGTTTTCACCTTCCCTTCTTTTATTTTGTCCCTAACAAAATGACAATCAATTTCTATGTGCTTAGTACGCTCATGGAAGATTGGATTTGCTGCAATTTGAAGTGCAGCTTTACTGTCACAATACACATTAACAGGCTTCTTCACTTCTATGCCTAATTCACTAAACAATCCCAACAGCCAAACAATTTCTGATGTTGCAGTGGCTAGGCTTCTATATTCTGCCTCTGCTGAAGATCTTGACACATTATGTTGTTTTTTTGACTTCCATGATATCAAGGACCTGCCAAATTTGATCAAGAATCCTGATACAGATCTTCTGGTGTTTGGGCATGCAGCCCAGTCTGCATCACAAAAGCAACTTAGAGAGTCTGCCTCATCACTACTCATCATGATCCCTAAACATGGTTCTTGCTTCAAATATTTAACTACTCTTATTGCAGCCTCCCAGTGTGATCTCTTAGGTGTTTGCATGAATTGGCTAAGAGTCTGTACTGAAAGATTATGTCAGGCCTTGTTATTGTTAAGTATAATAACCTTCCAATCAATCTCTGATATCCTGTCACATTTTCTAGTAATTCATCAGTGTTGTGCCCTGTGCATGTATCATACTTTGCTGAAGTAAACATCTGATTCACATCTATAGGAGTACTCATGGGTTTTGTACCACCTAACCCCAATTCTGATATCATCTCAAGGGCATACTTTCTCTGATTCAAGAGAATTCCCTTCTCAGATCTCAACACTTCTATTCCAAGAAAGAACTTTAGCTCTCCCAGGTCCTTGACCTTAAATCTTTTGTGCAATGTCTCTTTTGTTTCTTGTATAAGACCTTCACTGCTTCCTGTGATCAGTAGATCATCCACATACACCAATACTATTGCAATATCATCATGTGTCTTCTTTGTCAACATTGAATAATCATACTTGCTTTGGTTATAACCTGCATCAACCAGTGCCTCTGTCAGCTTTATGTTCCATTGTCTTGATGCCTGTTTTAGACCATATAGTGACTTACTTAATCTGCATACTTTGTTCTCCCTCTGTCTTCTGAAGCCCTGAGGAAGTTCCATATATACCTCTTCATCTAAGTCACCTTGTAGGAAGGCATTGTACATATCCATTTGGAATAAATTCCATCCTCTTGATGCTGCCAGTGCAATAATTGACCTTACTGTGACCATCTTTGTCACTTGTGAGAAGGTTTCATGATAGTCAAGCCCTTTCTTTTGGCTATAACCATTTGCTACTAGTCTTGCCTTGAACCTCTCTATCTCCCCATTAGCTAAGTACTTTATCTTATACACCCATTTAGAACCAATGGCATTTTTTCCTTTTGGCAAATCAACTATCTGCCAGGTGTTGTTATCTTCTGGAGCTTTTATCTCTTGCTTCATAGTTGTCACCCATCTATCATCCTTGGAAGCCTCTTGGAATGTATATGGTTCTGTTTCTATTGAAAAACTGGCTAGCACCCTTTTGCACTTTGTAGAAAGCCTGTGATATGACACATAATTTGGAGATAGGATAGGTTGAAGTTGTTCTTCCTTTACCAGTAATATAATTTTCATGCCATAAAGGTGGCTTTATAGCTCTTCCAGATCTCCTTGGAACTAATGCATCAACTCCTTTATGTGCAGCTTCAGCTTCAACATGGACTGCATCACCAACCATTTTAGGTGCAACTTCAACATCTGTTGCATTATCAACCCTTTCATGTGCAGCTTCATGGACTGCATCACCTTCTGCATTATGCATTTCAACAGTTGCTTCATGCATTTCCTCATTCAGAACTTCTTCTGAAGCATCTGCAACATTCTGAGGCTGAACTTGAGCAAGAGGCTGAACCTAATCCTGAACCACATCATCAACATAATCAAGTGGTGTACTCCCCCTATCAATAGATGGTGTGGAGCCAAGTGAAGCAAAATGAAACATATGCTCTTTGAATATGACATCCATGCTTACAAAAAATTGCTTAGTGCCACAGTCAAGTAATATGTATCCTTTTTTAGTAGAAGAGTAGCCTAGTAGCACAGCTGGCCTTGCCCTTGCCCCAAACTTATCTGATCTCAACAAGTAGGTGGCATAGCACAAACACCCAAACACCCTTAAATGATCCAGTGAAGGAATCTTGTGATATAGCATCTCATAAGGTGTTTTTCCATTCAAACTTCAGTTGGTAACCTGTTAATAAGATATACAGCTCATTCTACACATTCACCCCAATACCTAGATGGAATGAGAGCCTGAAACTTCAAGGCTCTAGAAACATTCAAAATGTGCTTATGCTTTCTTTCTACAATGCCATTCTGCTGAGAGGTGTGTACACAACTACTCTGTTGAATTACCCCATAAGAATAAAAA
This sequence comes from Jaltomata sinuosa, assembly GCA_003996215.1. Classification (NCBI taxonomy): domain Eukaryota; kingdom Viridiplantae; phylum Streptophyta; class Magnoliopsida; order Solanales; family Solanaceae; genus Jaltomata; species Jaltomata sinuosa. Next base: position 139,605 of record QJPP01003429.1, read on the forward strand.
AGATCATGACATTGCTTGTTAAAGAATTCTGTACCATTGTCGGATCTAACAACTTTTAAGGTAGCATCAAACTGAGTCTTTATTAGAAGTAGGAAGGTTTTCAATAAAGTGATCACATCACTTTTCATTTGCAGCAGATAAATCCAAGTATATCTAGTGTAATCATCAACAATAGTAAGGAAAAAACTCTTTCTATCATGAGTGGGGGTTTTGTAAGGACCCCACACATCAAGATGTATCAGCTCTAAGGATCTACTACTCCTAGAGACACTAGTTGGAAATACCAACCTACTTTTCTTAGCTAATGGACATACAAGACAATCTGTAGCTACTGAAACAGCCAAGTCCTGCTGCTGAATTATTCCAAGCCCTCTCATAGCTTTTGAGAAGGATGTCCCAATCTTTGATGCCAAAGTTCAGCAACCTTTGTATTTTCTGCTAACTTTGTTGGTACTACTGCATTATTAGCTGAACAGATATCCTTGAAGTCTTGTTTCACAACATATAAGTTGCCTTCCTCTCTACCAATCCCCTTCACCCTGCCACTGTAGAGATCCTGAAATATGCAAAAACCAGGAAAGAAAGTGACAGAACATGATAGGCTCTTGGTTGGTTTTGAGACTGATATCAAGTTATATCTGAATTCTGGCACATATAACACATTATCAACCCTCATGTCTTCTAGGAACTCAGCAATTCCTATATGAGTAATGCTAGATCTCTCTCCATTTGGCAAGTGGACCTGCTGTCTATTGGAATGATGTAGTTCTATTATTTCTTTTAACATGTTTAAATCAGATGCTATATGATGTGTGGCACCTGAGTCAATGATCCACTCCTTCCAGAACTGTTGCTTCCCTCACCTTCAGTCATGTAGTGTCTGCTTTCTTCATTCACAACATTGTTTACACTAAAATTTCTTCTCCTATCAAAATGTGAGCCATGTGACTTCCTGTCAGATTGAGGATTGTTGTGAGAGTTAGTGAACTTCCTTTCAGAATTAGGATAGTTCTTCTTCTTGGATTCATCATCAGGCACCTTCTTTGAATCTCCAGGGTAACCAACTAACCAAAAATAGTCCCTCTGTATGTGTCCACCTCTCCCACAGTGATCATATTTGACAAAAGGCTTCTTTCCTTTGTAAGGTTGTTGTCCTCTGTTGAACTGCATAGCCAAAGGTTCATTTTTCACTCCCATAGATGGAAAGGGACATGATCGTTGGCTTTCATCTTCACTAATCATAGCATATGCTTGATTCAATGATGGTTCAATAGTTTTGAGCAATAGTTGCCTGCGTACCTACTCATATGAATCATTTAAGCCACTAAGAAACTGCATTAACCTTTGTCTTTGCAGGTGCTCAATGTACTCCTTCAACCTTGCGCAATCACATCCTGGTGTAGGAACAAGGTCATCATACTCAGCCCAAAGTTCTCTCAGCTTTGTAAAATATGTTGCAATCGAATCAGTACTTTGTGAGATCGTTGCTATTTCTCGATGTAGCTGGAAAATACGAACTCTGTTCACCTTATCAAATCGCTCCTTTAGATCCTTCCACACCAGATGTGCATCATACGAATACACAATTCCACTGAGAAGATTTGCAAAAACTGTGTTCATAATCCATGACAACATAATCGCATTACAGGTTTCCCAATCATCATGCCAATCTGCACCAAATTGTTCCTTCTTACAGGTGCCATTTACGAATCCCAATTTCCTCTTCGCTTGCAATGCCATCGTCATAGATCTGCGCCACAATCCATAGTTCTCCGATCCCGTCAATTTCGTCAGAATCAACACTGATCCTGGTGTATTCGACGGATGAACAAACAAAGGATGAGTGTTGGTAATTTTTTCAGCAGTAATTGTTTGCGGTTGCGGATCTGTAGCCATGTTAGATCGCAATCCAGAACCTTAGCTGATTTTATCATATGATCCCAGTCACTACTGCTCTGATACCATGTTAGTTTTTATGTTTTAGCTTGCAAGTTCAAGCTATAACAATGGAGGAGGATTGCATGGAAGAAAGAGAGAGAGAAGAAGACATTTTGTTTTATTGTTTTTCAACTCATTGTGTACACAAGTTCAAGTATATATAGGCTAGGATAAACTGAAGTTAGTTACTAATTCAACTAACCGACTAATTAATCACTATCAACAACTCTGACATCAACACTAACAGACTTCTAACTAACTAACAAACTTCTCCTTCTCAATAATGATATTCTAATATACGTATATTTGAAAGGAAAAAAATAGTAACATATATATTTAGTGACTTCTGACTAGGATGCCGAAAATTTGGCATCTAATTAATGAATTAAGGAAAAACCAACAATAAAAACACGATCGATATTCTTGACAATATCTTATTTGTTAATTTTCCACCTTTTGTAATTTGGTAAACTTGATTTGTAAAAGTGTTCGCATAAACTTTGTTTTAGCAATGATCTCATAGTATACATTGCGTTTTGTGTCATATTATAATTAATTAGAAAAATATATGTTTGATAGTTACAGGTTTATTCCTCCGGTAAAATGTAAAATTAATCGGTAAAATGTGTATTTGAAAGAACTGTCTGGCTTAAGTTTCTTTTGGCAAAGTGTGGTATTTATTTGCAACAAAGATTTAAAATTTGGCATTTGTTTGGAATGTATTTTAATTTGAAAATTGTTATTTTATAAGATTTAATATTATTTTCAATATAAATTTATTTTGTACTCTTATAACATGTTACTTGAATTGCGCAGTATTCAAACAAATTATACAAAGCCCGAGAACGAATTCAATGTCGTATGACTGATCAATGATTACTAACAATTTGGGCTTTACGTAGGCACGTTGCAGCCTGCAATCCTAAATGAGGACGTATTTTTGAGTTTAGATCACCTTCGCAAAATTACGACCCTTTATCTCGACCATTATAGCCCCTAATTATGCCAGTAATAATACATGTACATGTGCTTTTTTACTAATAGAAGTAATGCTTGAACGAGATATCAAAAAGATTTATTTCTGAATTTAATTGTCAACTTGAACTCAAATCTTATTAAAGTTAATGAAGCTACCCTTATCTAAGTTAAGTGCAAATAACTTGTTTGGAGCAACTTAACTATGTGGAGTTAAGTGAATTATTTTCATACATTTTACTTAGTTCTTATAATTAATTTTATACTTTAATATGTAGTTTGCATGTTAGTAATATTGAAACGGCTTATTGGAGAAGAACATAAAATGAAACGAGAGATAATAGCTATAAATGTTTATTTGATTTACTATATAGATAAAATCATGATTGTGAAGCTTATGGGACTTCAAAATGTTGCTTTCAAGATTAATGTTAGTGCACATTTTAAATAGTCCTCTTGTAGCTTAATTGTTTCAAGAGGAATGATCTTATGATATGGTTAAGAAAATTGCACATTTTTTATTTCAAAATTGATATTGATACTATTTTTCAAAACCATATACGACGTAACTTGACATAAACATGCAACGCACGTGTCGATAAACTAGTTAAATAATAAGTAAAGATAAAATGAGAAAAAAATATAAGGTAACGACGCGATCTACCAAGTCGGTGGTTACATAAAATGAGACTTTTTATGATTACCTAACCATAAAATCAAACCATACCATACAATATGTTTTAAGTAACAATCAAAATAAACATGACATTGATAGCAAGGACATAATACAATACCAAAGGTAACAATCATCCGAACAAAGTGTAAAGTCATTTTTCATTTTTTAGTATTTAATTATTAAAAAATATTTAAAATCTTATGTATGATTTTGTAGTGTGACAATAAAGATGACTTACTTATGGGCTAAAGTCATTTCTCTTCATAAGAATCTTAATTTCAAACTTCATATCACTACTCCGGACTTGGATCCCCTCCAGTAGGGGATCTGTCCAGTTCCTCTATTGCCACTCTAAATGAATTACACGTGGCTTTTTAATATTTTAATGGACCAGATTTATTTTGTTAACCAATTGATATTAACTGTAGTTAGCATATTACTCTTTCACTTTCGCCCTTTAGCAAAAATTCTTCCTTGCCTAACCAATCTCTGCAACAGCAAAACAAGAAATGCAGATTGATAACAACAAAATCATTCCTTTTCTTTACCACTATTTTCACATCAACACAAAAAATAAGAAAACGTTTCATCCCAATTATTTCAATAAGAAGAGAAAAAATTCAGAAGATGCACTTAGGTTTTAAAATTTCAAAATTAAGGAAAGCATATTTAACTACTTTGAAGCTTGATTTTGGCAGCAATGGTGATCGACGAAGCGTTGTTTTCTTCGGAACGAAAGCCTTTTTACTTTTGCCCATTAAAGGACCTAGATAGGACATGAAAATTGGGAAGAGGGAAAAAAATGGTGATGCCTGTGGAGGCATAATTTGGGGTTTTCTTATGAAATCCCACTATCTTTTCTCTTGTTCTTCTTGTATAATTTCAATCTTCAATTGAAATTACTCTCTTCAACTCTGGTTTGCTCTGTTTTCTGGAGAAATTTGGGATCAATGAAAGGATATTTTGCTGGTAGGGAAAAGAAAGAGGAAGAGAAAAGAGAGACAATTGATGTTAATCATAGTTAAGTTATTTGGTTAGTAAAGTAAATCTGGTCCATTGAATTATTAAAGTGCCACGTGTAAATTTAGAGTGGCAATGGAGGAACTGGAGGAATCCTCTACTGGAGAGGAGCCAATCCCCACTACTCCAATCAGTTGTTTTTAGATATTATTATAAATTTATAATAATATCAAACATTCAAAAATTCCATCAAACTCTATCTAAATTGCTAAAATTATTATTAATCTCTTATTTTGAATTTTTTTCATTCTCTAACTTAACACGGAAGAATATCTCAAAAAGTATCTTACATTTCCAAAAACATATTTTGAAAATGTTTTTCGTCATCCCTAACGCACATAGATAAGTCAAACAAGTCAATTACGTCGGCTATATGGAAATTTCAACTCTTATTTTAGCACTCCCTCTGTTTAACTTTCAATTTATTTGACCTATTTTGATTTGACACGAAATTTTAAAAAGTAAAGAAAACTTTTAAAACTTGTGGTCTTAAATTAAAGATATGTTAAATGTATTAAAATATTTTTTAATCTTGTGATCTAGAATATGTCACGTGAAAAGTTAAAATTAAAGAGTTTCTAAAAAAGGAAAGAGACGTTCTTTTTTAAACGGACTAAAAAAAAAGGAGGCCAAACAAATTGAAAAGGAGAGAGTAATAATTTGTGGTCCTTACTCTTCTGAATCATTTTACTTGTCGTTCTTATTAAAATTAGATGGACTAAAATAATTATCATTTAAAAAAAATTAAGATATAATTATTTATTTATACCTTTAGCCTTAATCATAAAATGGTCAATGATTTACACCCTTTTTCTCTTATAAAATTTTAATTCTGATCACCGTGATTTACAATTTTTCATTAATCACAAGGTGACACTCATGGTGGCATATATTTAATGTTTTATCTTCGAGAAATTGTATTATTCCTATTATTACAGTTCTTATATGGTCAAGATCTATGGATTCCATCTTCATGTACTGTCTTTTTTCCTCTTCTTTTTATTTTCAAATCTTAAAAACTTTGAAGTTAGCATTTAGATGTAGGTCAATATAATGCCCTACATGTGTAACGTCTGTATTCATTTCAATTATCAAAAACTCAAAAGCCTATGAAAGTTAAAAAAAAGGTGCAAAACACTTGTGAAGTACCAATAATTGGTGAAGTGAATGGGACTGACTATTTATATATTTGTTGGATTTAACTTATACGCGTATGGACGAAACAAGTAAGCTGTCTTGTTGTCAAAATCATTAATTCCACTTATTATGAAATGTTATTTGTCTTTTATGAAATGCATATTCCACAATTTTGGTTTCTGTAGCAAAAATCAAATTTGATATGTGCAATGGCTTACTCCAGAATATATCCTATTCTGTTTGTTCTTCTTATCTTTCCCCTGCATATTTTAGCACAAACTAAGTACACTATACCAGTGGGCAGCTCTCTCACAGCAAATGAAGAAACCACTCCATGGCTCTCTCAATCTGGAGATTTTGCATTCGGATTCAAGCAAATTCAAGGTCAAAATCAGTTCTTGCTTTGCGTATACTATGTCAAGATAAAGGATACCACCATAGTTTGGTATGCAAATGGTGGTCATTCACTGCCACGAGGCTCCATCTCGGAATTAAATCCTCAAAATGGACTAGTTCTCCGCGATCCTCAGGGGAAAGTTCTTTGGAGCACTGGTCCAATTGTAGCTAATGTTGCATATGCTGTCATGAATGATACGGGAAACTTTGTTCTTGTTGGAGTTGATTCTCCAGTTTTATGGGAAAGTTTTCTATATCCAACTGATACCCTTCTACCTACTCAAATACTAGAGATTGACAACAAACTGGTTTCTCGAAAATCTGAATCTTCGTTTGTTCCCGGTAGATTTTATCTTCGTATGTTGAGTAATGGGGATTTGGATCTTGTTACTCAATCCAAGCCAAGAAATTTTGATTATGATGCTGAGTATTACAACAGTCATACTTCAGATCCTGGAGATGAAGCCAATTCTGGTTATCGATTGATATTCGATGAGTTGGGTTCAGTTTACATATTAAAAAGAAACAATCAAAGACTTGTGCTGACACCTCCCAGTTTCCCTTCAATTTCAGAAAGTTATCACAGGTTGAGTCTGGATTTTGATGGTGTTTTAACTCATTATTATCATCGTAAGAGTACTTCAACAGGGGACCAAAGGTGGGATACTCTTTGGTCTTTGCCTGATAACATTTGTCTAGCAATTCTTGAAGAAATTGGAAGTGGAGCTTGTGGGTACAATAATGTGTGCCATCTTGGTGAAAATCAGAGACCATACTGTGAGTGTCCAAAAGGGTATTCATTGATCGATCTGAATAATAAGTATGGGAGCTGCAAGCCAAAATTTATTCCAAGTTGTGATGAATTTGGACAGGGCGATCCTGAAGATTTATATGATTTTGATGTGGTACCAGATATTGATTGGCCATTATCAGATTTTGAGAGGATTTATCCTTCAGCTGATGAAGAATGCAGGAAGGCTTGTTTAGAAGATTGTTTTTGTGCTGTTGCTATTTATAGAAGCAATAGTTGCTGGAAGAAGAAGCTGCCATTGTCAAATGGGAGAGTAGATACTGTTGACACCCAATTTTGACCTCCCTAAACCTTTCTTGGGCTGTTACTTTACTAGTTATTATTATTTTTAAAGCCTAATTTTCCTCGCATATTGCTTTTATTTACTGAATAAATCGCGTCTTTTATCGTCGTCTTGACACTTTTTAAATTTATATGTATAACTTATTTCTTATTACTACCATTCCATCGTGAATTTCATATAATATTACATGTAATTGATTTTACGTACAATATATATATACGTAATTTATTTATAATAATATATGTAAATTGTTATGTGAGTAGTATATTTATTTATTAATCTCGTTAATTCTGTTATTAATTAAATGGCAGCCCAATTTGTAATTCTCTTACAGATTTATTTAAATTCTAGCCTCTTTCTACCCAATTCATTTTAATCCTAGCCCAAAATTGACTTCAAATCTGACTCATGTTGAGATTGAATCTCAGCCGTTGATCTAACGTGATCAACGGCCGAGATCAAAACTCAACCATTCTCTCCTTTTAAACAAATACACTCTCAAACCCTAACCCCCACTTCTTCTTCACTCCCACCAGCCGCCACCCTCCATCTCACTCTCCTCTCTCTCTAAAATCCCTCCGCCCACCTCACTTTGCCATCGCCACCCCCGCCGCTCCGGCGCTCAACCAACCAACACCACCCGTCTCCCCTCTCCTCAACGCCGGCGCCAGCCACCAGCAAACCCCCATATCACCGCCCCTCTTCTCTCTCAGCCCACAGTCACCATCTCCACCCGCTCCATCATCACCGGTGAAACAGCCACCGTTAAAACCTCATCACCACCACCACGATGGCTAAAACCTTCATTCCGAGGTCAGCTCTCTTCCTCTTTCGCCACTCCGGCAACCCATGCAAACCCACCGCCGCTGCCATCACTCTCTTCTCCTCTTCTCCATCGTCGGTGGCGCCCCACCTCTCTCCTCTACCAAAATTAAACCCCACAAATACCACCACCAGTTGGGTGAGCGAGAAAACCCAACACCCCAATGGTTTCCTATTTCTCTGATGAATGGCGGATGATTCCGACGAACTGAACAACGGATCTTGTAGATCCAACTAAGGTCTGACTTGGGTTTTGATTTGTGCTCAGGCGTATTATCGTCTACTCCGTCTCATGCTCTTCTTTACAGGTTTCGAAGATTCGAAATTCATCTGCAAGAATTTGTGTATTGTTGTTTAATTATTTTTTGACTTGTGTGACCGTCTATACATCATGTTAAAAAACCTGATTTTACAAACCTTTACTTTAGACTTAATTCTGGAATTCCAAGTATATGTGTTTTCCTTGTGTGTTTTGATTATTGTGAGCCATCTGTATGTCGAATTTGATTTCTAAGCGACTGGACTTGTCTATTTTACTCTCGTCCACGGCCTCAGCATTATGTTCTACACTTTGAACCATATCCTGTTTACTAGTTTGTTAGAACGTAATTCGTACCCATGTCGGAGAAATTTTGTTATTTTTCCCTATTTGACAAAGCTATAATTTTGTTCATTGACTGATTCTGTCAATTTGATCTATAACTGAGCATGATTGATATTTTCCTTTAGTCTTAGTAATTGTTTATTTTAGCAATCTGTGATGATTTGAATTTATCTTTGTCTGTGGTAATTTGGAACTGATTTTCTCTCCTTCCTTACATATATCATCTTGTGATAATTTTAAAATATGTTTGTCCTGCTAATTGATTTCTATTGACCCATTAAAGGAAAATAATTCCCATGATTGATTTTCAAAATATTCTTGTTCTTTAAATGACTTTTCTTTGTGATAAATTGGTGCTAATCGATCCGACTACTAATTAAGGTAAAAGAGTTCCCTTAATTCACTCTTAAAAATTATTTCCTTCCTTAACTCAAGTCTTATTTTTCCACTATAAAAGTAGTCATCCTTTTCATTATTTTGGACAGACTTTACACACTACTCACTCTCATATTTTAGAATTCTTCTTCTTGGCTGATAAGTTGACTGATTACTAAGTGTGGGACTTCGAGTATTCTCTTGTTTGTTTGCGGTTAACTGGTTAGTTTCTATCGATGTAGATTTACATTTATATACATGATCACTTGTAACTTTAAATATGTGTATTAATCCATCTATGCTTATCTATGCTTATCTATAAATCATTAGAGAGCATGTCTATAGGATTGCACCTAGACTGTACTTCTTGTTGGCTTGATCTGTTTTCTTTTGTGCTTTAAGCCATGAACCAGTGTTACTTGTTAAAAGATTAGATATTGCTTGTTCGCATAGCGACTGCTCGATTATATTTGGTTATGTCTTGGCTGCTCGATTATATTTGGTTATGTCTTGGCTGCCCGATTATGTTTGGTTATGTCTTGGTTGGTTTTCGTGGTATTTGGAGGAATACGGAGGCCCTAATGCATTCATACTCCTTGACATGAGCACTGCCTAGGGTCCTTGAGACCCTCAGGAACTCTGACATGTCAAGGCCTGGTTTAAGGGTTGTATTAAGGTCCTCCGAGTCCTATGTTCTACATGTTTGACAGGTTCTTGTTGGCTGTGAAGAGTTGTTCGGGATCGGGATTTCTGAATATCGGGATAGCCTGTTCTTTAGCTTTAAATTCTGTTCATTATTTCGGTCTGTAATAATTTATTGTAAAACTTTGATGATAAATGAAATACTTTAGGGGACTGCAACGGGGGATGGGCAAACTACGTGCTACTTGTTTAATCGTAAACCGTAGAAATCATGCCTATAGGATTTTATTAATTTTCATTGATTAGAAATTATGACCATAGAGTTTGTATTGGTATTGTTTGTTAGGAATCATGTTTAAGTCTTAAAATCTGCTTCGTTGTTTAAAATCAGAAACCATGCCTATAAGTCAATCTGTTTCAACGTTCTAATTTATTTGGTCACTTTTTTTTCAGCATTTTTTTTAAAATTAAGTAGTTACCATGCCTATAGTACTAAGTAAGTTTTCAGCATGTTTAATCTTTTAGATAACATACCAATATGATTTAAATTTATTTCAGTATATTATTTCATCTAGATATCATGCCTATAGGATCTAAACAAGGTTTTAACATATTAATCCGTCTAGATACCATGCCTATAGGGTCTGAATCTGTTTTAGCATATAATACAATTAGTTATCATGTTATAGGAGTTAAATTTGTTTGAGCATGTTAGTTCATTTAGATACCATGCTTATAGGATTTAAACTTGTTTCAGCATGTTAGTTTCAATTTCCAGCATGTTTAAATCTGTCAAATTTAATTTAGCATATTAAAATCAGTCTCAGCATGATTAAATTAGTCATTTTGCAAGTTAAAAAATAGAGATTATGCCTATAGGACTAACAAATTTTCAGCATGTCAATTAGTTATCAGTTTCAGCACTTCAAATAAATTATTCACCATATTTTAAGCTTCAAAATCAGTTTAGATCACGCGCAGGTTAAAACTGTTTCCAGCATGTCAAAACCAATTTCAGCATGATAAACTGCTAGATATTATGCTCATAGGACTTCATTAATAAATTTCTGCATTAGGAATCATGCCTATAGGTTTAATCATACGAAAGCGTTAATGTTTGAAGTATGTTAATCACTTAGTTATCTTTTAATTAATTAAGAGGCTTCTATGAAACCATTATATGCTACTTGATTTAAAGTCCCTTTTTGTTTTTGCTTGACGCTTTTCCGTATCTAATTAGGAAACCTAAGATTTTATTTGTCTAGTCCCATACCCAAATAGTAAGTCCAAACGCCTCTTGGACGTTAAGTTGGGACGGGTAGGCATCTTAAGACGCGTTAGTCTTTTCATTTTTTAGTGTGCTTTTAGGTCAATAACAATTTTAACAACCAACTTAGGCGGGTAGATAGACGGATATGATGGAAATTGACCCGAGCAGAATACGACAATATCTGTGGAATTGTCTCCGATAATAAGCCGGGCGCTGATCCGAATAGGTTAAAATTAACCCAAGTTTGTTTCTTTCTATTTGTTTGGGGTAGTTAACTAAATCACTTAGTAATTAGGTCTCTTTTCCTATATCATTGTGTCACTTCTGACTTCTCGCTTATCTGATCTTTTCGTTTATTTATTTACTTGTGTTAATTCATGATTGATTTTCTCACTTAGAATTTAATAATTAAATTAGCCTAAATACTTGTTTAAAATAAAATTTTATTTGTTTAATTACATAGTCTTTAGTTTAATTAATCGACTTATTATTTATCACCTATTCCCACATAAATAACGAATCCGGCAGGGACCCACATTTGTGGACCTCGAAAGGTGCTTAACACCTTCCTTTCGAGGTAACTTGAACCCTTACCCGATCTCTGGTTGCGTAGACTAAAAATCTAATTTAGTTGTAGTTAGTTAGAACGGCGCCCTAACGCGCCTTAAATTCGTTAGGTGGCGACTCTTCACGCTCTCTTCCTAAAAAGAGAGTTGTCACGTCGAAACCCGCTTCTCCGCGAGGAAACCCGCTTTCCCGCGAGGAAAAACGGGGCGCGACAGAATGGCGACTCCGCTGGGGATATTTAGGTTCTAACCATTACGGGTTTGTATTTTATGTGGGATTTCGTGTTTATTTATCTTTGTTTTTGTTACCTTTATAGGATTGAATTTGTTTTTTTTCTTCTTTAAATTTATGATTACCCCTTTTCCTTTCTCCCTTATTTGTTTTCTTAAATAATCAAATTTGTTTCATGTTTAATATTTTTTCTTATTTTCCTTACGTGTTTTCTTACTAGTATTTCATGATTAGTTTATTATTTGTTTATTTTTGTCTAGTATATCTCATGATGCATTTATTCCTTTCCCTTTATTTATTTACTCTTATTTCTTGATTCTGCTTTATTTATGTTGTTATTGTTTTGTTAAATTGTTCATGTGTTACTGTTTTTCCTTGTATGCTACTTGTTACCGCTTTCCATAACTGTCATTCCGCTCATATCTCTCCCACTTGGGAACTTCACACTTTCACACACTATACACGTGAGTTGTGCCTTTGCACTTCTCCAAAATTCTTTCAAATACCCATTTTAGAGAGTTGGCATAAACGTGGGGTGAGCGGATAGTTTTGCTACCGTGTGACCACGTGCCTCCTCGCATAGAAAACCTTGAGTCCGTGTCTATCCAAATCTCAGAAACTTAGGATAGTGTTGTATCTACCCCTTTATATAAGTCATGCATGCATCAGCCATAAGCGGTTTGGCCCTAGGAGCCAATCCGCGAAATTAGCAGCCTCCTTATTGTCGAAGGATTCCCATCAATCCAAAGACAAATAATCATCTTATGTGCTAAGTGATCATGACAAATTAATCCAAGCCAGCTTAATATGAAAGAAGTTTAGAAAAGTTTGTTTTGTTTCTCTTTCAAGCTGTAGAATGGAAGGCACACCGGCATTTTCCAACACTAGGATGGTTGTGGGTGTTCCCCACAAATTAAGGAGATGGTGGGAAGATATGAAGAAAGAACATGGTAAAGAGATTCGTCGGTCCTTGGATTTCCTGACCTCTTTGATAAAAGAGACCACCTGGGCACGGAAGCTGTCGAATCGTCATTATGATATCACTCCTGCAATGTGGGCACAAGTTGATCCAAGATCTCTGAACCAGTACAATGGAGGCTTCTGAATTTAGGATTTTCCCTTGACATCTCGCTTTCCCCTAGCTTTACTTTCTTGTTTTTTCATTTCCGCAAAGAATCATAGTAGATCAAAATTTGATTTAATAAATGGTTTACTTCGTTTATTATCTGACTCTAAACTCTGACTAATATTTAAAGCTTGGCTTGGATTAAAATGTCCTGAATCATATATGTGTCGTTTTAGGCCAACCTCTGGCTCAACGAGGCCCCTTGCATTTAGGACATTTATTTTTTCGCAACCAATGTGTTTATCTTTAGAATAAATATCTTACTACTAACTTGATTTCTGTTAATTTTGTCTTACTCTTACCCCCTTCCCAAAGGTTGATTTGTGTATGCTGGGATATCATACTAGATCAAAAGGGACTCCTCCTCCTCCCCCTCCGAGTCCAAATCGTGAAAGAAAGGATAAAATGGGTGACAATAGTGCTAGTAAGAATAAGGAAGTCTCGGAAAGTGTTGGTGGAGACCGTGATGAGCTGATCTTACGAATGGAACAACTGGCACTCATTGATGGGAGGAGAATAAATGCAATTTGTCATGGTCAACTCTATCAGAATAGAATGGCTAAAGCTTTCAACAAGAAGGCCAGACCAAGGCATTTTACACCGTGGCAACTTGTCCTAAAACGGATCTTTCCAAACCAAGACGAGGCAAAAGAAAAATTTGCACCAAATTGGCAAGGTCCTTACATGGTCCATCGGGTTCTGACAGGAGGAGCACTCATGCTAGCAGAAATGGATGGTGAAGTGTGGCCCAAACCTATCAATTCCGACGCTGTCAAAAGATACTTCATCTGAGAAGTTAAGAGAAAGTTATCTCTGTTATGTTGCCTTACCTTGTAGTGGAACTACGTTCGACCTGATTCCCGTTTAAGAGGGATACGTAGGCACTCCTATGGAGTTCGGTCTTATCATAATAAAACCTTTCATTTTCCCTCTATCAAGCATTATAACTGGGGCAGAATTTTTGAGAGGATCTCAAAAATTCCATCTGAAAATTATTACCATGAATCGTAAGACTGGGGCAGGAAATTTTGAGGGAACCTCAAAATTCGCAGCAAGCGATCGCTCATTCTACAAAATCTTCTAGCCGAGAGACAAGTTCTGCACTAGGGCAGAAATTTTTGAGAACCCTCAAAAATTTCATCGGAGCTGCACTCCAAACGCAAAGACAATAAGATGTCACGGGTTATGACTTCCCTTTTCAAAGCAAGTTATCTCAAAATTCTATTTCAAAGATCATTCATTTATCTGCGCGAGCGAGTGCCCGAAGAGAGGGCGACGGCCCGCAGACACATAACAAGGAGGACAGATGCACCCAAGAGCAGATGCACAAATCAACCTCCCCTTTTTACAAATTAACAATTTTTCTTTGAACGCAGAACTAGCAGGTACAAATCCGAGAATTGTCTCAGCATCATCAAGGCAAACACCGTCATCAAAATATGGCAAGAAAGCTAAGCTACTCTATCCCCTCAAAGAAAAATTGCATTTGAGCCCGAGAATTGCATTTGGCCCGAGATTGCATTAAGCCCGAGAATTGCATTAAGCCCGAGAATTGCATTTGGCCCGAGATTGCATTTGGCCCGAAATTGCATTAAGCCCGAGAATTGCATTTGAGCCCGAGAATTGCATTTGTCCCGAGATTGCATTTGGCCCGAGATTGCATTTGGCCCGAGATTGCATTTGGCCCGAGATTGCATTGTGCCCGAGATTGCATTTTGGCCCGAGATTGCATTAAGCCCGAGAATTGCATGTTTTGGCCCGAGAATTGCATTTGAGCCCGAGAATTGCATTTGGCCCGAGATTGCATTAAGCCCGAGAATGGCATTAAGCCCGAGAATTGCATTTGAGCCCGAGAATTGCATTTGGCCCGAGATTGCATTTGGCCCGAGATTGCATTTGGCCCGAGATTGCATTAAGCCCGAGAATTGCATTTGAGCCCGAGAATTGCATTTGGCCCGAGATTGCATTAAGCCCGAGAATTGCATTAAGCCCGAGAATTGTATTTGAGCCCGAGAATTGCATTTGGCCCGAGATTGCATTTTGGCCCGAGACTGCATCATGCCCGAGAATTGCATTTGAGCCCGAGAATTGCATTTGGCCCGAGATTGCATTTTGGCCCGAGACTGCATCATGCCCGAGATTGCATTTGAGCCCGAGAATTGCATTTGGCCCGAGCTTGCATTAAGCCTGAGAATTATATTTGGCTCGAGAAGTATATTTGCCCGAAAAGTGCATTTGAGCCCGAGATTGCATTTTGGCCCGAGATTGCATTATGCCCAAGATTGCATTGGCCCAAGAATCGCATTGTGCCCGAAATTGCATTGTGCCCGAGATTGCATTAAGCCCGTGACCGCATCGAATCACGACAAGCTGCCATGGTACAAATTATTCAGAAGCTATCAAACGTCATGATATGCCACTCAAAACAGATATGCTTCCTTTAATTTCTGCTTAACATGCTCCGAAGGCGTCATAGTCTAAAGGCACCATTTTCATGGCCTACGGACATCATTTCATGGCCTAAGGATTTACTTTCTGCTTATCATACTCCAAAGGCGTCATAGTCTAAAGGCATCATTTTCATGGCCTACGGACATCATTTCATGGCCTAAGGATTTACTTTCTGCTTGTCATACTCCAAAGGCGTCATAGTCTAAAGGCACCATTTTCATGGCCTACGGACATCATTTCATGGCCTAAGGATTTACTTTCTGCTCGTCATGCTCCAAAGGCGTCATAGTCTAAAGGCATCATTTTCATGGCCTGCAGACATCATTTCATGGCCTAAGGATTTACTTTCTGCTCGTCATGCTCCAAAGGCGTCATAGTCTAAAGGCATCATTTTCATGGCCTGCAGACATCATTTCATGGCCTAAGGATTTACTTTCTGCTCGTCATGCTCCAAAGGCGTCATAGTCTAAAGGCATCATTTTCATGGCCTGCAGACATCATTTCATGGCCTAAGGATTCACTTTCTGCTCATCATGCTCCAAAGGCGTCATCGTCTAAAGGCATCATTTTCATGGCCCGCGGACATCATTTCATGGCCCGAGGATTAAATTTTACGTATCATGACCCTGAGACATCATCGCTAAAGACATCATTTTTTACCGTCTTAAGCAACCTTCCATAGTCTTAAAGGGAACCTGCATCATGTTTTACTTTGTTTATTATTTAAATGTTAATCTTTTATCTAGTTATAATAGAAATTACAGGCACAGAAAGCTGAACAAGCCAGGAAACGAGATTAACCATCGTATTCGCTTCCAAAACACAACCTTTCTTGTCCTTATATCACCAACACGGGACCGTTGCTCGCGTGCTATTCCCAGCTAATCGCTCAAATCTAATCGACTCGTGCCAACTGCGTCTTCGTGCGAAATTTCGGTTGTATACCTTCTCTAGAAGCCTCGTCCGTTTCTAAATCTAGAACTACACACGGCCTGATTCTCGTAAGACCCGAGATATGTAGGCGACTTGAAACTGAAGTCTCGGCCACATCATTCTTCCTTGCCTAACCAATCTCTGCAACAGCAAAACAAGAAATGCAGATTGATAACAACAAAATCATTCCTTTTCTTTACCACTATTTTCACATCAACACAAAAAATAAGAAAACGTTTCATCCCAATTATTTCAATAAGAAGAGAAAAAATCCAGAAGATGCACTTAGGTTTTAAAATTTCAAAATTAAGGAAAGCATATTTAACTACTTTGAAGCTTGATTTTGGCAGCAATGGTGATCGACGAAGCGTTGTTTTCTTCGGAACGAAAGCCTTTTTACTTTTGCCCATTAAAGGACCTAGATAGGACATGAAAATTGGGAAGAGGGAAAAAAATGGTGATGCCTGTGGAGGCATAATTTGGGGTTTTCTTATGAAATCCCACTATCTTTTCTCTTGTTCTTCTTGTATAATTTCAATCTTCAATTGAAATTACTCTCTTCAACTCTGGTTTGCTCTGTTTTCTGGAGAAATTTGGGATCAATGAAAGGATATTTTGCTGGTAGGGAAAAGAAAGAGGAAGAGAAAAGAGAGACAATTGATGTTAATCATAGTTAAGTTATTTGGTTAGTAAAGTAAATCTGGTCCATTGAATTATTAAAGTGCCACGTGTAAATTTAGAGTGGCAATGGAGGAACTGGAGGAATCCTCTACTGGAGAGGAGCCAATCCCCACTACTCCAATCAGTTGTTTTTAGATATTATTATAAATTTATAATAATATCAAACATTCAAAAATTCCATCAAACTCTATCTAAATTGCTAAAATTATTATTAATCTCTTATTTTGAATTTTTTTCATTCTCTAACTTAACACGGAAGAATATCTCAAAAAGTATCTTACATTTCCAAAAACATATTTTGAAAATGTTTTTCGTCATCCCTAACGCACATAGATAAGTCAAACAAGTCAATTACGTCGGCTATATGGAAATTTCAACTCTTATTTTAGCACTCCCTCTGTTTAACTTTCAATTTATTTGACCTATTTTGATTTGACACGAAATTTTAAAAAGTAAAGAAAACTTTTAAAACTTGTGGTCTTAAATTAAAGATATGTTAAATGTATTAAAATATTTTTTAATCTTGTGATCTAGAATATGTCACGTGAAAAGTTAAAATTAAAGAGTTTCTAAAAAAGGAAAGAGACGTTCTTTTTTAAACGGACTAAAAAAAAAGGAGGCCAAACAAATTGAAAAGGAGAGAGTAATAATTTGTGGTCCTTACTCTTCTGAATCATTTTACTTGTCGTTCTTATTAAAATTAGATGGACTAAAATAATTATCATTTAAAAAAAATTAAGATATAATTATTTATTTATACCTTTAGCCTTAATCATAAAATGGTCAATGATTTACACCCTTTTTCTCTTATAAAATTTTAATTCTGATCACCGTGATTTACAATTTTTCATTAATCACAAGGTGACACTCATGGTGGCATATATTTAATGTTTTATCTTCGAGAAATTGTATTATTCCTATTATTACAGTTCTTATATGGTCAAGATCTATGGATTCCATCTTCATGTACTGTCTTTTTTCCTCTTCTTTTTATTTTCAAATCTTAAAAACTTTGAAGTTAGCATTTAGATGTAGGTCAATATAATGCCCTACATGTGTAACGTCTGTATTCATTTCAATTATCAAAAACTCAAAAGCCTATGAAAGTTAAAAAAAAGGTGCAAAACACTTGTGAAGTACCAATAATTGGTGAAGTGAATGGGACTGACTATTTATATATTTGTTGGATTTAACTTATACGCGTATGGACGAAACAAGTAAGCTGTCTTGTTGTCAAAATCATTAATTCCACTTATTATGAAATGTTATTTGTCTTTTATGAAATGCATATTCCACAATTTTGGTTTCTGTAGCAAAAATCAAATTTGATATGTGCAATGGCTTACTCCAGAATATATCCTATTCTGTTTGTTCTTCTTATCTTTCCCCTGCATATTTTAGCACAAACTAAGTACACTATACCAGTGGGCAGCTCTCTCACAGCAAATGAAGAAACCACTCCATGGCTCTCTCAATCTGGAGATTTTGCATTCGGATTCAAGCAAATTCAAGGTCAAAATCAGTTCTTGCTTTGCGTATACTATGTCAAGATAAAGGATACCACCATAGTTTGGTATGCAAATGGTGGTCATTCACTGCCACGAGGCTCCATCTCGGAATTAAATCCTCAAAATGGACTAGTTCTCCGCGATCCTCAGGGGAAAGTTCTTTGGAGCACTGGTCCAATTGTAGCTAATGTTGCATATGCTGTCATGAATGATACGGGAAACTTTGTTCTTGTTGGAGTTGATTCTCCAGTTTTATGGGAAAGTTTTCTATATCCAACTGATACCCTTCTACCTACTCAAATACTAGAGATTGACAACAAACTGGTTTCTCGAAAATCTGAATCTTCGTTTGTTCCCGGTAGATTTTATCTTCGTATGTTGAGTAATGGGGATTTGGATCTTGTTACTCAATCCAAGCCAAGAAATTTTGATTATGATGCTGAGTATTACAACAGTCATACTTCAGATCCTGGAGATGAAGCCAATTCTGGTTATCGATTGATATTCGATGAGTTGGGTTCAGTTTACATATTAAAAAGAAACAATCAAAGACTTGTGCTGACACCTCCCAGTTTCCCTTCAATTTCAGAAAGTTATCACAGGTTGAGTCTGGATTTTGATGGTGTTTTAACTCATTATTATCATCGTAAGAGTACTTCAACAGGGGACCAAAGGTGGGATACTCTTTGGTCTTTGCCTGATAACATTTGTCTAGCAATTCTTGAAGAAATTGGAAGTGGAGCTTGTGGGTACAATAATGTGTGCCATCTTGGTGAAAATCAGAGACCATACTGTGAGTGTCCAAAAGGGTATTCATTGATCGATCTGAATAATAAGTATGGGAGCTGCAAGCCAAAATTTATTCCAAGTTGTGATGAATTTGGACAGGGCGATCCTGAAGATTTATATGATTTTGATGTGGTACCAGATATTGATTGGCCATTATCAGATTTTGAGAGGATTTATCCTTCAGCTGATGAAGAATGCAGGAAGGCTTGTTTAGAAGATTGTTTTTGTGCTGTTGCTATTTATAGAAGCAATAGTTGCTGGAAGAAGAAGCTGCCATTGTCAAATGGGAGAGTAGATACTGTTGACACCCAATTTTGACCTCCCTAAACCTTTCTTGGGCTGTTACTTTACTAGTTATTATTATTTTTAAAGCCTAATTTTCCTCGCATATTGCTTTTATTTACTGAATAAATCGCGTCTTTTATCGTCGTCTTGACACTTTTTAAATTTATATGTATAACTTATTTCTTATTACTACCATTCCATCGTGAATTTCATATAATATTACATGTAATTGATTTTACGTACAATATATATATACGTAATTTATTTATAATAATATATGTAAATTGTTATGTGAGTAGTATATTTATTTATTAATCTCGTTAATTCTGTTATTAATTAAATGGCAGCCCAATTTGTAATTCTCTTACAGATTTATTTAAATTCTAGCCTCTTTCTACCCAATTCATTTTAATCCTAGCCCAAAATTGACTTCAAATCTGACTCATGTTGAGATTGAATCTCAGCCGTTGATCTAACGTGATCAACGGCCGAGATCAAAACTCAACCATTCTCTCCTTTTAAACAAATACACTCTCAAACCCTAACCCCCACTTCTTCTTCACTCCCACCAGCCGCCACCCTCCATCTCACTCTCCTCTCTCTCTAAAATCCCTCCGCCCACCTCACTTTGCCATCGCCACCCCCGCCGCTCCGGCGCTCAACCAACCAACACCACCCGTCTCCCCTCTCCTCAACGCCGGCGCCAGCCACCAGCAAACCCCCATATCACCGCCCCTCTTCTCTCTCAGCCCACAGTCACCATCTCCACCCGCTCCATCATCACCGGTGAAACAGCCACCGTTAAAACCTCATCACCACCACCACGATGGCTAAAACCTTCATTCCGAGGTCAGCTCTCTTCCTCTTTCGCCACTCCGGCAACCCATGCAAACCCACCGCCGCTGCCATCACTCTCTTCTCCTCTTCTCCATCGTCGGTGGCGCCCCACCTCTCTCCTCTACCAAAATTAAACCCCACAAATACCACCACCAGTTGGGTGAGCGAGAAAACCCAACACCCCAATGGTTTCCTATTTCTCTGATGAATGGCGGATGATTCCGACGAACTGAACAACGGATCTTGTAGATCCAACTAAGGTCTGACTTGGGTTTTGATTTGTGCTCAGGCGTATTATCGTCTACTCCGTCTCATGCTCTTCTTTACAGGTTTCGAAGATTCGAAATTCATCTGCAAGAATTTGTGTATTGTTGTTTAATTATTTTTTGACTTGTGTGACCGTCTATACATCATGTTAAAAAACCTGATTTTACAAACCTTTACTTTAGACTTAATTCTGGAATTCCAAGTATATGTGTTTTCCTTGTGTGTTTTGATTATTGTGAGCCATCTGTATGTCGAATTTGATTTCTAAGCGACTGGACTTGTCTATTTTACTCTCGTCCATGGCTTCAGCATTATGTTCTACACTTTGAACCATATCCTGTTTACTAGTTTGTTAGAACGTAATTCGTACCCATGTCGGAGAAATTTTGTTATTTTTCCCTATTTGACAAAGCTATAATTTTGTTCATTGACTGATTCTGTCAATTTGATCTATAACTGAGCATGATTGATATTTTCCTTTAGTCTTAGTAATTGTTTATTTTAGCAATCTGTGATGATTTGAATTTATCTTTGTCTGTGGTAATTTGGAACTGATTTTCTCTCCTTCCTTACATATATCATCTTGTGACAATTTTAAAATATGTTTGTCCTGCTAATTGATTTCTATTGACCCATTAAAGGAAAATAATTCCCATGATTGATTTTCAAAATATTCTTGTTCTTTAAATGACTTTTCTTTGTGATAAATTGGTGCTAATCGATCCGACTACTAATTAAGGTAAAAGAGTTCCCTTAATTCACTCTTAAAAATTATTTCCTTCCTTAACTCAAGTCTTATTTTTCCACTATAAAAGTAGTCATCCTTTTCATTATTTTGGACAGACTTTACACACTACTCACTCTCATATTTTAGAATTCTTCTTCTTGGCTGATAAGTTGACTGATTACTAAGTGTGGGACTTCGAGTATTCTCTTGTTTGTTTGCGGTTAACTGGTTAGTTTCTATCGATGTAGATTTACATTTATATACATGATCACTTGTAACTTTAAATATGTGTATTAATCCATCTATGCTTATCTATGCTTATCTATAAATCATTAGAGAGCATGTCTATAGGATTGCACCTAGACTGTACTTCTTGTTGGCTTGATCTGTTTTCTTTTGTGCTTTAAGCCATGAACCAGTGTTACTTGTTAAAAGGTTAGATATTGCTTGTTCGCATAGCGACTGCTCGATTATATTTGGTTATGTCTTGGCTGCTCGATTATATTTGGTTATGTCTTGGCTGCCCGATTATGTTTGGTTATGTCTTGGTTGGTTTTCATGGTATTTGGAGGAATACGGAGGCCCTAATGCATTCATACTCCTTGACATGAGCACTGCCTAGGGTCCTTGAGACCCTCAGGAACTCTGACATGTCAAGGCCTGGTTTAAGGGTTGTATTAAGGTCCTCCGAGTCCTATGTTCTACATGTTTGACAGGTTCTTGTTGGCTGTGAAGAGTTGTTCGGGATCGGGATTTCTGAATATCGGGATAGCCTGTTCTTTAGCTTTAAATTCTGTTCATTATTTCGGTCTGTAATAATTTATTGTAAAACTTTGATGATAAATAAAATACTTTAGGGGACTGCAACGGGGGATGGGCAAACTACGTGCTACTTGTTTAATCGTAAACCGTAGAAATCATGCCTATAGGATTTTATTAATTTTCATTGATTAGAAATTATGACCATAGAGTTTGTATTGGTATTGTTTGTTAGAAATCATGTTTAAGTCTTAAAATCTGCTTCGTTGTTTAAAATCAGAAACCATGCCTATAAGTCAATCTGTTTCAACGTTCTAATTTATTTGGTCACTTTTTTTCAGCATTTTTTAAAACTAAGTAGTTACCATGCCTATAGTACTAAGTAAGTTTTCAGCATGTTTAATCTTTTAGATAACATACCAATATGATTTAAATTTATTTCAGTATATTATTTCATCTAGATATCATGCCTATAGGATCTAAACAAGGTTTTAACATATTAATCCGTCTAGATACCATGCCTATAGGATCTGAATCTGTTTTAGCATATAATACAATTAGTTATCATGTTATAGGAGTTAAATTTGTTTGAGCATGTTAGTTCATTTAGATACCATGCTTATAGGATTTAAACTTGTTTCAGCATGTTAGTTTCAATTTTCAGCATGTTTAAATTTGTCAAATTTAATTTAGCATATTAAAATCAGTCTCAGCATGATTAAATTAGTCATTTTGCAAGTTAAAAAATAGAGATTATGCCTATAGGACTAACAAATTTTCAGCATGTCAATTAGTTATCAGTTTCAGCACTTCAAATAAATTATTCACCATATTTTAAGCTTCAAAATCAGTTTAGATCACGCGCAGGTTAAAACTGTTTCCAGCATGTCAAAACCAATTTCAGCATGATAAACTGCTAGATATTATGCTCATAGGACTTCATTAATAAATTTCTGCATTAGGAATCATGCCTATAGGTTTAATCATACGAAAGCGTTAATGTTTGAAGTATGTTAATCACTTAGTTATCTTTTAATTAATTAAGAGGCTTCTATGAAACCATTATATGCTACTTGATTTAAAGTCCCTTTTTGTTTTTGCTTGACGCTTTTCCGTATCTAATTAGGAAACCTAAGATTTTATTTGTCTAGTCCCATACCCAAATAGTAAGTCCAAACGCCTCTTGGACGTTAAGTTGGGACGGGTAGGCATCTTAAGACGCGTTAGTCTTTTCATTTTTTAGTGTGCTTTTAGGTCAATAACAATTTTAACAACCAACTTAGGCGGGTAGATAGACGGATATGATGGAAATTGACCCGAGCAGAATACGACAATATCTGTGGAATTGTCTCCGATAATAAGCCGGGCGCTGATCCGAATAGGTTAAAATTAACCCAAGTTTGTTTCTTTCTATTTGTTTGGGGTAGTTAACTAAATCACTTAGTAATTAGGTCTCTTTTCCTATATCATTGTGTCACTTCTGACTTCTCGCTTATCTGATCTTTTCGTTTATTTATTTACTTGTGTTAATTCATGATTGATTTTCTCACTTAGAATTTAATAATTAAATTAGCCTAAATACTTGTTTAAAATAAAATTTTATTTGTTTAATTACATAGTCTTTAGTTTAATTAATCGACTTATTATTTATCACCTATTCCCACATAAATAACGAATCCGGCAGGGACCCACATTTGTGGACCTCGAAAGGTGCTTAACACCTTCCTTTCGAGGTAACTTGAACCCTTACCCGATCTCTGGTTGCGTAGACTAAAAATCTAATTTAGTTGTAGTTAGTTAGAACGGCGCCCTAACGCGCCTTAAATTCGTTAGGTGGCGACTCTTCACGCTCTCTTCCTAAAAAGAGAGTTGTCACGTCGAAACCCGCTTCTCCGCGAGGAAACCCGCTTTCCCGCGAGGAAAAACGGGGCGCGACAGATACCACTTTGAATGTAAAAGCTTTCCTTAAAATAAGGAAAGTTTCAATATAAGAGCTTTTTAAATTAGACATTATGTGTGTCTGCTTCGGGAACATGGTTGAATTCGTGGATCCAACTTGCAATTTTACACTATTCAGTAGTATGGATTTGTAATAGTTAATGGCCCAAATTGTAAAACAAACGTTGATGTACAAATAGTATTTCAATGAGATATTACAAATCTTCCTAGTTCATTGTCAATATGAAAAGTAGCTTATGACTTATAAGATGCACAAAGCATGGAAATTAAAGAATTCATTGTTTAACCACATAAATATTTGAAAATATAGAAAAAGTCTTTCATAGAATAATTTTGCAGTAGTTATGGCTTAAAGATCAATAGATCTTCTACATTTAATTTCTATTATTAAACTTGACAGGGGATGGAAATCATACATTTACAGGAACATATTGCAATGAAGATACAGATACAGAATTGACTTTGAGTACACAGGTTATTGTTGTACTCTTTATGCCCAAACAAATGAATAATGGAAAAAACATGTTTGATCTAAAAAGAATTGAGAAACGAGAAAGGGTCTGGAGGAATTGGTACTTCAACAGAACCTTCAAGCATTAACATGACTTTCTTCATGTTAGGCCTTGATGCTGGACTTTCTTGAATGCACCAAATAGCAATCAACAAGAACTTATTAAACCTCTTGATATCTACTAATGCCTCTACATCATCACCCACAAGTATATGCAACTCATTTCTTCTATAGCAATCACAAGCCCACTCTAGTAGTATCATTTCGTTCTCATTTGCCACATCCTGCTCATAATTTGTTCTGCAGCAAATCAACTCTAAGTGCAAGACCCCGAAGCTGTACACATCCACCTTAACAGTTATAGGCATGCTTCTAAACCAGTCTGGGGCTACATATCCTTTTGTTTCGCGTATCCTAGTGGTTGTTCGAGTCTGATCTTTTCTCAGAAGCTTGGCCATACCAAAATCTGATATTTTTGCTGTCATACTTTCATCTAAAAGCATATTTTAGGGATTGATGTCACAATGTATAATTGGGTTGCTGCACTCTTCATGCAAATAGCAAAGTCCTTTGGCAGTATCAATGGCAACTTGTACCCTTTTGGACCATCTAAGCCTAGAATCTTTGAATAGCAAGTGTGCTATTGAGCCGGTTTTCATGTACTCATATACCAAAAGGCGGTGTTGGCCTTCGTTGCAGAACCCAAGGAGTTTGACCAAGTTCTTGTGATTAGTCCTGGTGATTGAATTCACTTCAGCTTCGAATCCTTCTTCTCCTTCTGTTACCATCTTGTTTAACTTTTTGACAGCGACGACTTTCCCATTTTCGTCATCAAGAACTGCTTTGTAAACTGTTGAGAAGGCTCCAGTTCCTAATACTTCCTTGAATCCATTTGTATCTTCTTCTAGTTCATTGTAGCTAAAACTTCTTAAGTTCATTCCTGGAACAGTTGAATATTGCACAATCCTCTTTGGTTTTTTCCCTTTAAACTTAAAAACGTACAGAAAGGCCAAAAGAATTAATATTAAATTTATGAAAACTGAAGTTGCCAACAACACAGAACCAGAAAGGACTAGAGTAGATAGATTTTTCTTCTTTCTTTTTTCACCAGTTGATGATCTCACTGTGGAGTTGTCTTTCCTTATTTTTATCAAAGCCTTCCCTCCAATTGTTGGATCTGTCCTCCTATTTGAAAGCGAATACTTTCTATTCCTATAAATTTTATCTTTATCGTAAATGGCAACAATACAAAAGCAATCATTCAAACAATTCTGTCTGCACTAATCCTCAGAGACACTCTGGTGAGACTGATAGTCAGAGCCAGGCCAGTTAGTGTTAAATATTTCTTGAAAAGTAAAAACCTCAACTTCTTGCGATTCATAGTTACAGTCTTGCTCGGAGAAATTGCGTCTGCAGCTGCCTAATTTGTCGTTCAAATCATTCAAGATATACCCGAGTGGACAATCACATCTTGGCCTCCGGTCAGTTCCCATTGAACAAAAGCTGTTGAAACCACAGGCACCCCCTCCTCTATCTTGTCTTATAGACAAACAGATGTTATCAGGAATGCTATACAAAGTGGACCATGTCATCGGCCTCCCACTAGAAGATTTTGGATAGAGATAGTGCCTGAAAACTCCATCATATTCAAGAATCGCTTGATGATACATTGATTGGCTTGCTGAGTTTTCCTTATTGGAAGATATCGTATATAACAAAGTTCCATTCTTTGATTGAAGAAAAATAAAGCCGGATTGATTGAAGATCACTTGGTAACCACTGCCAACTGTCGCAGTTGCCCAATATGCATTTGTAAAATCAACTGGATAGTTGACTGAGTAAAGCACCAGATTTTCGTCAGTTTGAAGTATGAGCTTGAACCTCCCACTCAATATATTTGTGTCAGAGAAGCTTGAAAAAAGATTGTTATCTTGATTTAGTACTTGACCAGGCAAAATCGTATCGATTGGCTCATTAAAACTCTGCCATGGAGTGGATGACCAACTGGTTGCTAGCACAAAGTTTCCATTGTCAAGCATGGCTCCATAAGCCAATTCAGCAATAGCCGTGGGACGAGCTCACAGCTCCTGACCATTTGGATCAATGAGGACTAGCCTTCCATCTGTGGAGAGCTAAACTCTGGATCCATCTGGGGAAAGATTATTCCTATTGGCTGACCAAACTATGGTTTTTTCTGTGATTTGTTGAACCATATAGCTAGTAAGTACCCTGATCCATTTCCAATACTTCGGAAGCCAAAAGCGAATTCTCCAGATGGGGATGGCCAAAAGCTAGTAACATCACTTGTAGTGAGTGATGAACCCAAACTAACATTTTGGTAAGATTGAGCAATGGCTGAAAGAGGAAACAATAAGAGAGCAACAGCAACACAGCTGCAAAAGTCATGTAAGAAAGAGGCAAAGTTAATGGATACATGGAATTATTACACCTATTAGTTACAAATACAATGTTGCAAGTCTCAGGCAAATTACAACTGAGCGAAATAATAAAAGCCATAATGAACGTTGGACCACATCTTTTAAGGAAATGTTGAATAGGTCATTGGCTACCCCAGTTTTTGAAGTAAATGTTGAGGACATATTGGATTCGACCACATTTTCTTGACCTGAAAAAGTTGACTCACAAGGTTTATTTTATTTTTGATTTTCACTTTTTTCTTTTAAGTATCTGACCAAATTCACTAATCAACCTAATTTGGATTCGCGACGGATGGGTTCACCAAGGGGAATAAAACTCTTTGGACCAAGTTCTCCATTCTCACACTTGAAAACGAGATCTCTGAGTAAGGGTGAACACATCCTAACAATCCCACCATACTAAAAGTGGTGTAGCCAGAAATTTTGCTAAGGGTGTTCAAACTTTGAAGAAGAGTATGCTCAATCATAAAAATACTTGTATTTCGGGGTGGACATTGTTGTCTATTTGGTTTGGGCGGGTCATCCATATGAACTGACCCGACCCGTTGGAAGAGATTAAATAAAGAAAGTTAATTTGAGAAAAACTACTGTATATTTTATTCCATTTTTCTCTTGAGCATGGAAAGGTAACCTCTTCCCACGTAATTCCTCCTCTTCCAACTAATTCCTCTTCTTCTACATAAATCCTCCTCTTGTGTGTAACTTCTTTTTTAAAAAGGAGTAGAGGCTTCTTGACAGTGAATTCAAGAAAAACGATACAGAAAATTCTCTTCAACACACAAGAACAAAAAGATACTTTTAGTTTGTGGAATCAAATTTCTATTTCCTAGTGAAATAGAATTGGCTTGAAGCAATTCTTCATTGCATAGATATCAACATGTTCCACTGTTGTTAATAGGTACACAATTCTAGTTACTATTATAAATTTTTCTTATATTGGTATCAAATCCTGGTTTAAATATCGAAGAACAAAAAAAATCAGACTGTACTGAACAATATCCGAAAAAATCACAAGTTTCTGTGGGATCGATATCCGAACTCTAACCAGTCCATATTACTTGAACGATCATGTACACTTGCGTATAAGTTGAGAGCCGTCACATGACACTGTGGAAGGGGTCTATATCGATATGATCATTGGTCATTGTATTGCATAACATACTTCTTTTTCTTGAATTATTTCTGCTATTGTGATATTATTGAATTGTTGGGACTTTTCTAAGTGCAGAGTTACATTTAACATTCTTTATTCGATATAGTAATTACTTAAGCTCGATCGACCTATGATGCCTACTGAGTACTAGTAGTTTGTACTCACCCTATGTTTTCTGAATCTTTCCTGATGCATATCCTAGCACTAGTCTCCAGCGCGATCTTTGATTTCGTGGTCAGTTTGTTTGGATTTGTGGTGAGCTCCCCGCATCAAAAAACTTGACCCATTTCCTTATTTTCACTTCTGTTCTTTCATATTTTGAATAGTGATGTATCAGATCTTATCAGTTTTTTTTGTATTAGAAGCTCTTATACACTTTACTCTGAGTCGTGAAATAGATTTTTGTATGTTCATTTATCGTATATTTAAGGTATTCGAAGAGTTTTGAGATATTCGTGTTATTAACCATTATTTTTTACTTCTATTTGAATTCTTGTTGTGTTTGAAGTTGACTTACCTACCAAGGTGGGGTCGTAGTAGGTGGCATCACAATTCTAAATTTTGGATCATGACATCGAAAAATAGCAAAGCATCATCAAAGGATTTTCTAAGGAAAATAATTGACGAAATTAAAAGAGAAAAAGATTCTTATTTATTCTCCCGACTCAAAAGGTGAAAATTACCGAAAAGAAGTAATGAATATTTGTGTTTACAGAAAACAATTGTAAAGTTATGAATAATCACATGGACACTCAGATAGATACAATTGTGGGGACGTGGGTAATTTTATATGATATCTTATTATAACTACTTTTCACAATCTCTACCTATTTCATCCACTACATGACTAAGATCATGGGAGTTATCGAGATTAAATGAAATCGTTGAGATCTTAAAATTTGGCTGTTATCTAAAGGATGTTATCCTTTGAACATGTACTTTGAACCTTCCCGAATTTTTGTGATTCGATGCGAGTGAGGCATGTCGGATCAGTAACTTCTCAGATGGTCTAACTAATCGTTGGCCTGATTAGTCTTGACCAGTTTAATGGTTGATTATGATCCTCTACACTTGGCACATGTTTAACCAAATAGTCTTCATTTTCGATATATTTTTAGCAATACAAAAAATAAATACATGAATGAGGAAATGTAATGCTAACATCCTCAATTGTCACTACTAGAAAAACAGGGAAAACCGACCTCAAAAAACCGACATCTAGAGGTCGGTTTTCCCTGAAAAATCGACTCACAAGCCCTAGTCGGAAGAGGCTTGGTTGGTTTTCTATACCGACAGTAATACCGACTTCCGGAGGTCGGTATTGTTTAATTTTTAATTTATTATTTTTTTGGTTTTCCGACCTCCGAAAGTCGGTATTACTGAATTTTTAATTTATTATTTTTTTGGTTTTCCGACCTCCGGAAGTCGGTATTACTAAATTTTTAATTTATTATTTTTTTGGTTTTTCGACCTCCGGAAGTCGGTATTACTGAATTTTTAATTTATTATTTTTTTGGTTTTCCGACCTCCGGAAGTCGGTATTACTGAATTTTTAATTTATTATTTTTCTGATATTCCGACCTCTTGAGGTCGGTATTATTTAAATTTTATTTTCTTATTTCACGCGATTCCAACCTACTGAGGTCAGTTTTTTGGAAAATTTTATTCAAAAAACCGACTACCTGATGTCGGTTTTCTGGAAAATTTACCCAAAACACCGACCTCAGGAGGTCGGTTTGTTGTCGATATTTTACCATAAAATTGGCAGTAAATTGCTGCAATTTGAATTGCCCACCTGCATATTTGATAATGCATTCAACCAAAACCAGCTCAAATAGCTGTCAAGACGATATTTTTCTATATTTTTGTTTCACTACTTCAAATTAAACTTAAAATACGATCAAACAATCTAAAAAGTGTACAAACTATATATACTAAGTCCAAAATGTCTAGTAGTTAGGTACAACTACTCATCATTAGCATCCTCATCCTCATCCTCTTCACCCTCCTCACCCTCCTCACCCTCCTCACCCTCGATATCAGACTCATCCACTAGGCATCGACGTTTATCACTAGCACAATGAGGAATAATCTTTCCCGACTCAAAAAGAGATTTTAACTGG
This sequence comes from Jaltomata sinuosa, assembly GCA_003996215.1. Taxonomy (NCBI): domain Eukaryota; kingdom Viridiplantae; phylum Streptophyta; class Magnoliopsida; order Solanales; family Solanaceae; genus Jaltomata; species Jaltomata sinuosa. Next base: position 169,899 of record QJPP01003429.1, read on the forward strand.
GACTGAAGCTCCGCATACCTCTTGTTCTCTATCTCCTTTGATGCTGCAATCTGTGCAATCTGCTCGTCTCTTTTCTTCTCCCTTTCGGTTGATGCAGCAAGCTCGGCAGTGAGCATAGACATCTCCTCCTTCATTACAGACACGACCGCTTTATCCACATTATCGAAGCCTGAAGATGATGGACAATAAAACCAGGGTTTCTTCTCCGCATAAGTCTTTTGTGTGTAACCATAGACTGAACCTCTTACTAGTTCACCCGCACTCTCTCGCCAAAATTTTTCTACTTGTTCATCTGTAAGCAGTGTGTCCTGACTTTCAGGAGGTTGAGTACTACGGTACTCCTGAATTCTTTGCACAAACGACTCCTATATTTAAATGAATAACTCTTAGCATATGAATATAATAGATAAAAGAAAAAAAAGAATAAAAAAATAGTTTGAATGCAGTTCTTACATGTGTCTGTTGAGCACGTGGCTCACACCAACTTTCATCTGTGGAATTTTTTGGCGTCTTTGTGTGACAAACTTTGAATAACTCTTCTTGTGTTACAGGCCTACCCAAGTCTTTTTCCTGCAAACAACATGCATATAATGTGATTATTAATCTCAAAAAGCTACTTATCAAAAAGGATAATTTTATTTAACTGAATTAAGAAAATATACCATTCTCTTCTTTCTAGTAAGCTGGCTAATGGCCCCACCAGTGTGAAAAGAGCCGCCCTTATCCGATGCTCGAGCCTTCTTCCCAATCTCCCTTCTCTTAAGAAATTTTTCATCAGTTTTCCAGAAATTCAATAACTTGGCCCACATATCTGGCACCACAAAAGATGGAACTCTATTTTCTTCCCGACAATCAGAAAATAGGCCACTAAGCGCCTTCCCAGCTCTATATTTGAAGTTACTTTGAGCTTTATTCTCATGCTCGGGAGCCCATACGTAATATTTCTGCAATAAAAAATAGTTAAATATTTATTCTAGAAATGTGTAGCGAATTTAAATGTATATAATATGAATTTAATTGAAAAATATTTTTACCCTAAATTCTATGAAGATCTGTCCTTGGATATTAAGTGGTATCGAACCCCAAGTCGGGTACATATCATTATAAAATGATCCGATGCAATTAAGGATTATTTTTGTCATTTCTTCATCCGGAAATAACCTGCAATACAAGATTAAACACTTGGAATATAAATTTGCAAATTAAAAAATTAAAAAATAAACATATAAAAAAAAGATGTAATATAGTTGAATAATACCTATATCCTATAGGCTCGATGATGAGTCTCTGGGTATGGTCTCTATCGCCTGACTGTAAACCACCTAGCTGTGGATCATGTGCATCTGAGTGCTGGGTCGTGGGAGTATTAGAACTCGAGCCACCGGAACCAAGACGAAGACCTGAAAGTCCAATTGATCCACTAGCAGCACTGGACTGACTAGTGCTGGCTGATGGCAAGGTAGACTAATGACCAAGATGGGAATAACCCTGTAGTGTTTGGTAACCCGAAGTGGGTACCATGACGGGCAAAGATATAGAATGACCAGAAAGTGGAGTCACGCGAGTAGAGGCATTATGTGACTGGTGTACGGAGTGAGTAGCTGAAAGTGAGGCTCGTGGTGAGATATAAGCTCGCGGGGGCTCATCAGCTATCACGACCTCAATGGGTCTTTCAGAAGTATTGAGCTTTTTTTTCTTTTTTGAATTGACGGGTTTCTTTTGGTTAGCCTTGTTCTTATCTACCATCTATTAAAATGAAGGTGAAGTTAAAAGAAAAAACAGAGAAATGTAAAGGAAAAACTCTTAAAATGAAGGTCCAGTTAAAAATAACAACTTAGAAATGCTCAGGTTACTAATATTTTGAACAATAAACTTAACAACAAACACAATGACCAAAATTGAAAAAATTATTAGTATTCATTTATTCCTCATATATATATGACAGATTGACAGTACCAACCTAAAATTAATTGCAGTTATCTAAATCAACAGACAGAAGAGAACCAATAATGAACTGCAAACAAGAATTAATATAGTCCTATTGTTATAGCAGTTCCTTAAGTTGTTTTACCTTTTGAGTAGAGCTCATGTATCACATTAGAACAATATTCTTCTCTTTTTTTGTCTTCTTTTTTGTTTCTCTTTAATGTTGATGGATTATGAAGTCTTTTAATTGACAATGTATTTTATTTTAGATACATATAACACATGAATAATTACACATGCTATCATATTATATATGTATAGTACCAAAACATATTTGGTCACTAATAAGGGCTGAGATATATAACTCAGAACTTCAGACATGACTCTTGATTAAAGAACTATAATTGAAGATTACATTTTACAAATCTAAGAAGGCTGTAAATATTAAAAGAAATATCCTCTTCGGATTCAATAATTAAAAATAATGAATACAACATGCTAATTGCTATTCATCCTCTTCGGAAGTTTCGTCCCCATCTATCCATTCATTCTCTTCGGAAGTCTCCTCCTCAGTTGCCCATTCAACTTCTTCATCTGTTGATTCATCCTCCTCGACATTTGGTAATGTTTCTAACTCTTCTCTACTAACTTCTTCTAAAATGTGATCAGGATGCTCCAAGTTGGTTTCTAACTCAACGTCCACTTCTTGGTGAACAATTGCTATTTCATTTTGATAAGCAACATCCAACACATTCTCAACTTTCACCCGCCCCATAGGCTTAGTTTTGATTACAACCCACTAATCAGACTTGTCCCTACGCAACGGATAAGGAGCATAGTACACTTGCTTAGCATTCTGTGCATTAATAAAAGGATCATAAGCATGATAAGTCCTGGTGTGTTTGAGTTCAATGATGTTATGTTGCTTAAGTTCTCTTGTACCTTTGTTTGGTTTTGGATCAAACCACTTGCATTGAAAAAGTACAATTCTTTTGATTGGCCAACCAGAATACTCCACCTCTAGAATCTCCTGTAGCACGCCAAAATAACCAACGTTCTCATTTTGGTTTCCATCGCCACCTTTAACCCAAACCCCACTATTGTTAGTTTTTCTATTCTTTGAGTATTCCTCCGTGGCAAATTTAAAACCATTTACATTATATTGGGACATTGTATGAACTTTAATCGGTCCCCAAGAAATATCCTTGAAAATTGATCAAATGTGGCTGCATTTTCTGAATTGTAGACCTATATATGGTTAGTAAATTAAAAATAGTGTTAGTAGAAGGAAGAGAACTATACGTTGTTGTTATTATGTATATATTATAACACTTACCCAATCAGTATACCATGTTGTAAATGACAAACACACTTGATCATGGCCATATAGCTCCACAAAATAACTGTAGTATCACATTAAAAATATAGTTAATTTTCTTAATGAAATTGTAGTTGAATATGTTGTGTAAGTATTTAATTTCCTTACTCTAAAAAGGGCTGGACTTCTGGGCAATTCAGCAAGACATGTAGCGCTGCAGATTTTTTCTCCTTTTCGGTAAGTATGCGCAATCTACGCCTTTTTGAACCCTTACTCGGCTGATTGAAGATTGATAATGGTTGTACTGCGGCATCAGTCACGGCATCAGCGTGTCGATTAGGTCTGTTTCTCAAGCACGACACTTGATCATCAAAGTAGTAAGAACAAAAGTGGGTTGTTTCTCTAGCAAGATATGCTTCAACTATAGAGCCTTCCACCCTATTTTTGTTTTTGACACTCCTTTTAGACTTGCCAATGGTGCTGTAAAATTTTACGTTAGATATGTATATAATTGAAGAAATAAGAATAAATGTGTTGTAGTTACTTACCGCTCATAAGGATACATCCACCTATTTTGAACTGGACCTCCCATTAGGGCTTCGTGGACAAGGTGAATGGGAAGATGTTCCATCACATCGAAGAACCCAGGTGGAAGAATCTTCTCCAACTTATTACTGATAACAACAATATTTTCAGCCATCTTAATCAGATTTTCTACTCTCAATGTGCTGGAACACAAATCTTTGAAAAATAAACTGATCTCTGCCATCAGTTTCCATATATTTTCAGGCAATCCATTAAAAGCAATCGGAAGTAATTGTTCCATGAAAACGTGGCAGTCATGACTTTTCATCCCATGTAAGATTCCATGGTCCATGTCAACCCTCTTCCCCAAATTGGAGGCATATCCATCTGGCATCTTCAAACTCTGCACCCACTCACAAAATTTTCGCTTTTGTTCCATTGTGAATGAATAACTGGCCTTGGGCTTAAGCAACTTCTCATTGGCAGACTCTTGTAAATGTAACTCTGGTCGTCTACAGTGTTCCGGTAAGTCAAGTCTAGCCTTAATATTATCCTTTGTCTTGCCAGTTACATCCATTACAGTGTTGAATAAATTATCAAAATAATTTTTTTCAATATGCATAACATCAAGATTATGTCTGAGTAGATTATCCTTCCAATAAGGTAATTCCCAGAATATGCTCTGTTTAGTCCAATTATGCGCAACACCGTACCCATGGAATTTATACGGTGGTTCCTCGGTAATCTTTGGCAAATTTTGAACCCTCTCCCAAATATCATGACCCGTTAATATTGGCGGTGGCCCATTGTGTTCAGTTTTATTCTTTCTAAATGCATATTTCATTCTCCTGAACTCATGATTAGGTGGCAAGAACCGACGGTGACAATCAAACCATGAAGTTTTCCGACCATGTTTTAATGTGAATGATTTAGTATCTTCCATGCAGTAGGGACAAGCTAACTTTCCAGCAGTCATCCACCCAGACAACATTCCATAGGCAGGAAAATCATTAATAGTCCACATTAAGGTAGCACACAAGTTGAAATTTTGTTTACAAAAAATGTCCCATGTTTCAACCCCCACAGACCACAACAGTTTCAACTCATCAATCAAAGGTTGTAAGTACACATCGATCAGACCTTTTGGATTACGCGGGCCAGGAATAACACAATTTAGAAATATATATGGACTTGTCATACACATCTCAAGTGGAAGATTATACGGTGTAATAAACACAGGCCAACATGAATATGGTGCAGCCCCAACTGAAAAAGGGGTGAAACCATCAGCACACAAACCCAACCTAACATTTCTTGGTTCAGCTGCAAAATCTGGATAAGTTCTATCAAAATGCTTCCAGGCCTCTCCGTCTGATGGATGACACATGACACCAGGTGGTCTTCTATTTTCACGGTGCCATCTCATATGAGGAGCGGAGCTATTTGATGCATACAACCTCTTCAACCTTGGTATAAGAGGTAAATAATGCATCGTTTTAAAAGCAATTTTCTTTGAAATAGAACCACGCTTATAGCGAGGGTGTCCACAGAACTTACATGACTCTATATTGACATCCTCCTTAAAGTATAACATGCAACCATTTTCACAACAATCAATTCTGATCGAGGAGAGCCCTAACTTTGAAACCAATCTCTTTGCCTTATAGTAAGAATCCTTTATATTGGAGTCAACTAATTCATTCATAAGGTCTATCATAGAGTCCATTGCTCCTTGAGCAACATTCCAATCAGATTTGATACTTAACAATCTAACTGCAACAGACAATTGAGAGTGCGGACTCCCCTCAAAGAAAGGACGACTAGCAT
>QJPP01003430.1:0-101375 GCA_003996215.1 Jaltomata sinuosa
CCGGGTCGGGTTAAACTCGATTTAAGCCTCAACTTCACGTTTTAAAATGCCATTTCAGTTCCGAAACAATGATAAAACATAAGGGAGGATCCCGAGAGAATTCTTGAGTATCAAAATCGTGCGTTGGTGAATTACGAGCCTAAGCTAAAGAATTTTATTAGCATCGTGCGTGTATTTGAAAATATTTTATTTAAAAGTTGAATTTGGTAAAAATTATATTATTATTACCTTTTCAAAATATTTTTAAGGTTTATGAAAAATATTTGTTACGAGATAGTTGTATATGTATTTACTTTATAAGGTTTTTATACACCGTAATATTTTAACGGAGATAGTAAATTTAGTGATGTTGAAATTTATTATTATAATATAGTAGGTTTTATTCGAAATAATTTTCTAATGATTATGGTATATTCAAAAATTATATTTATTATACCACGAACTTACGCAATACCCGAGTATATAAATAACGGGATAAGAAGATTGTTTTGTGGCCTTGTAATTGCCACCTCCACTCCACGTGTAGGTGGAGGGAGTGGCCAGCAAACATTAAACAGTGAGTGGTGGCATTTGGAGCTGGCAGCGTTATTATCAATTGTTCTTAATCCTTAGAAATGTCTTTAACTTGGATAAAACTTCAGCAAGCATTTACTCCTTTTGCTCCACATATCTATACGATATATAGCTATTAGGCATAGAGGTGCATATTTGCACGTTGAATAAAAAGGGAAATTAATTATCTACGTCAAATTATTCAAGCCCAAGTTCAAGTTTAATTTCGTTTCGGAGCTTCTTTTTGGAGAGGTTCAAGCTTGTCATCGGACGACAAGTAGGTTACGGTTTATTTTCCCTAGACTCCTCATATATAGAATAAAATTGTATTAATGGGCATCCTTGGGTTGGTTTATTAGGTTGGTACCACAGACCTCGATCGCTTTATTCATGTCCGCCTACTTTTGTTCCTCCGTTGCTTGTAGTATTTGCCGACATATTTTATTTACCCTTGTGGTCCTGTGAGGCCTTGTTTGTTGACTCTGGAACATAGAAGGTGGGATTTTGGGAATGTCCGCGAGTCCCGGGCATAGAATTATCCTTCTAGGCTGGTTATGCTTGCTGAGTAGCTGTGGGCCTGTGCAGGGTCGATAGGATGATTGTGAGCTGCGGGGCAGCTATTGTGTGTGATCACACCATTTCCATGCATATAAAGAGGTTTCATCCATGTTTTACTATGCTTTTGGCTTCGGGCCTACTGGCACTATTTTCTAAACCTTGCATGGCCCGGGGGGGCCGTTTTTTATGGAAATAATTCGGAAATGGTTTGATTTAACTTGTGAATATTTCTGGATAAAGGAAAGTAAAATTATGTTTAAAATCATCAGTTTTACGGTTATCGCTAGACTCGGCAGGGCCAGGGTGCTAGTTGAGTTTTCCTGCTACTTGAGATGATTTTAGCCTCGGTCGGACCGAGCACCTGAGATGACTTTTTACTGTTTAGACCCGGTTACTCTCGGGCACCCTTGGAGGGGTTTTTGAGACATTTTCCTACTACTTTAGTCCTGGACAGGGTCTGGGCATTGCATATTCGAGACTGGGTCTCCATTCTGATACCGGACTTGCTTCTGGACGACATGTTCTGATACTGAGTTTTAGTATGGGGTCTGGGACCTCCATGGACCTTGCCATCCGGGCCAGGGGCTACGGGCTGCGTGTGCCGGTGGAGGGGTATACGGTGGAGTAGAGGTATACGGGCAGTGTCCTTCCATGGAACCTACCTGCTGGGCCAGATCGGCGCCGGAGGAGGTACATACAGAGATACCATTTCACTTGAGATCTTCATGCATCATATCATTCATTGTTCGAGGCTCCACCCTTGTTTGTTGTTTGCTTATTGTACGCTCCGGTAGTATGGGATGCCGGAGGGTTTGTTTTCACTTGTTTGTGTTCCTCGGTTGTATGGGCGGCCGAGGGACTGTAGGTAGACTCTTTCTATTTACTTGTAGAATTATTCCCTGTTACGGTTAATTATGAAATTGGTTACTGCTAGACTGTTAGTTGCTGGGTGTGAGATTGATATGATTAGTTGGGCTTGATTCATGTCTCTGAGCATGCCTATCAGTACTCTTTCTCTGTTCTTCTTACACTTGAGGTTACCGGTATACCGTCCATTTCGTAAACTTATTTGTATACACTGTTGTTGCAAGGACCCCAGGTGCGTTATTTCTTACTTTCACTTGTGCCTATGGTGTGTATATTCTGCTTACTAGCCTCATATGTGGTTCTGTTGATTTCCCTCTGGGCTAGTTCCTGTGTACCTTTCGTTGATTTCTGTGACTACTTGCGTCTATTCTGTCTATTACTACGCTTTTATCTTATATGTGCCCAGTCGGCCTATGATACCTACTGGGTACCTTATGCTTCGCATTTGGTGCTCACCCCTACCCCCTGCATCTCTGGGTGCAGATCCTAGCGTGGGCCATCGCCGTTAGATCGTTGTGATTCGTGCTTGGAGATCTGTTGGGGACTACCTCAGACTGAGGGTGAGCTCTTGGCGATCGGAGCTTAGCTTTAGTTTATCTTTTGCTTCATGTACTCTATTACCATTCAGAGACATTTGTATATATTATTTTGGATTATTTGCAAGTAGTTTGGGCTCTATACTATGATACCAGGTCTTGGGGTTTGGTTTAGTTTTTGCATATGTATATATTTATATCCCTGTTATCTATTTTATTTGTCTTGTTCCCTTATTTGCTAGATAGTAGCCCATTACTAACTGTTCTGGGCTACGGGGATTGGTTCACCTACCGGGGGTTGTAGGTGCCATCATGACCGAGAAATCGGGTCGTGACAGGGAGATCCTTTGGGGTGGCACTGAGGAAAAAAGGAAAGTCTCTTTAGTGTCCTGGGATATACTTTGTCGACCAAAGAAGCAAGGAGGTCTAAATATTAAAGGGGGCAAACTGTGGAACATGGCAACTGTGGGAAAGTTAATTTGGCAATTAATGGAGAAAAAAGACATACTATGGGTGAAGTGGGTGAATGGATTATATATGAACAACAATGAGAATTTTTGGGAGCATATTCCAAGTCCATGTTGTTGTTGGTACTGGAAGTAGTTACATAAATTGAATATTAGATTGGTGCATTGGTATAGGGGGGATCAATATTGTCTAACGCAAAATAAGAGATACTCGGTATCAAGGGGTTATTTGGACCTGTTGGGAAGTGCTCCCGACTTACAACTGCTGAATTGATTTGGAATAGGATTACACTACCAAAGCACAGGTTCACATTATGGTTGGCAGTGTGGGGTAGACTACTAACCAAGGCAAGAATGGAGAGAATCGCCATAACTTGTGAAAACAATACATGCCGGCTATGCGAAGGGGATTGGTTTGAGGATGCAATGCACATATTTTCGAAGTGCTTGTGGATGCAGGGGGTATGGGACGAGGTGACAAACTGGACTGGTATTGCACTGCAAAATAGACTTGTATCTGTAGCATTATTGCACATCAAAATGAAGCACTGGAGCAGGTTTAAAAAGGAGGCCATGGCTGCGGTTTATGGAGCTATTGTCTATAATGTTTGGATTGCCAGAAACAAGAAGATATTCAGAGGACATAATGTAACAAAAGATTTTGTTATACAATAGGTGAAAAGTGTAATTAGGGAGCGATTACACATGTTTCGATACTCGAAATACGGTAGAAAGAGTGATTACTTGATACAGGCCTTATGTAACTAAAATTTTGTGTGAGGCTCGCTAAATTTGGCACTCTTCCTAGAAGGTGGTCGAGTTTATGGGTGCTCTTTAGGTGTACCTATTTTTGTTTTGTTGGTATGGTAATATTTCACAGTTGATTACCAAAAAAATTATAAAAGATGTAATTATATGTTAAATACAATTTTCTAAAATCACCTTATAACTCCTTGGTCTCAGCCGACTGGGACAATTGACCTGCCTCAGCCAATCACAAATCCGCCCCAACTCTCAGCCCACTCCCTTATTTCCCCTGACCCGTCCAGGACCAACCCAACTCACTTTATCACCCTTATACTCTTACTTTTATCTTTTCCCTTGAACACAAAACACAACCAAACACACCCTTTCTTCTTTCTCTCCTCTCAGACAGACAAACCCTTCCAAACCCTAGCGTCGCCCTTTTTTTCTCTCCCATTTCCTTCATTCCCCAGTACAAAATCGCGTGTCTAGCACATAGATTGTACCAAGAGGGTACCAGGCAAGCAACGTGGAATGAATCCACGCCACCTTCATCATTTTGGGAGAAATCCCCTCCAAGATTTAAACCAAATGGTACAATCGTCCAGCTCACAGCCTTATCTCTAAGTAAATTTTAAAAAATCCTCAGTAAAATCCCAGAAAAACCCCTCTAATACCCCATCCTACATTGAATTTCACCTCCCAAAACCCTCAGGATCTACTCCTATATAAACCCCCATTAATCTCAGTATGGGGATAACGTTTCCAGTGCAAAAAAAGGAAACCTAAAAAGCTTAAAAAGCTTAGGGATCTTTGAGCAAAGGATTCGAAGTTCTTTTACTGTTTCGCGTTTGAGTTTCTTTTTTTGGTGGTGAAGTTTCCTCTCCGGCAAGGCTCATTTGTCTCAGATTGCTGCTCCAAAAGAGGTAAATCCATATACTTTTCTTCTCTTTTCTTTGTTTCCTTTTGCATAATGAAATGATTTCTATTCTTTTCGCTTTTGTTTAGAAACATTTTTGCTGGTTTTAGGATGGTTATGTTGTGAATACGAGGGTTTTTTTCATTATTTTAGAAATTATCATGTTGGAATTTAGGCTGGTCTTGTTTGGTTTATTGTTCAAGAATCGTAGATGAATGTTCATAGTCGGTCCATTTGGGAATTATTGTCAAAAAATGTAAAAATGTTGGTGTTCTCCGCTTTGCTCTTTCTTTTTTTCTCGGTTTTATCCCATCATAAGAACTGCTTCTCTGTGCAAACGTTAGTATGACATCTGTTTTACTCTCTAGAGGGAGCTTAAGATTGTTTTTTTGTTATAAAAGGGAGTTGTTAAATTTATTCTGTTAGTCTTTAAAGATGTCAAGTCTAAACTCTGAAATTTTAAATTGATATTACCACTGTCTCACAATCATTTACTTGTTCTTACATTGTTTTCTTTGTGTTCGTATAAGAGCCTTCATTAAATGATTTGGTTTGTCAAGCATGAATTAGGTTAATTTGTCCCTCGAGTGGGCTCAAATCTCGTTCAAACTTGGTCATTCTTCATTTCTTTTAGCGGTCTTTGATGGTTGATTTCATATGATTGATTGTGTGACAATGACCATGCATCTGTTTAAACTATTTCTTTCTTTGCATATAGTTTGGTTTAACTCTTCTCCCCTTTTCCATTTTTTTGCCTAACATGCTTGACCTCGTTTGGTAAAAGCTTGTCCTCTCCTCTGAAAACCATGAGATGTTTTTCTTCCTATATAAACTATTTTACCTCATTCAAATCATGCCTAAAAGTGGTAATTTCTCTTTTGCTTAAAATCAAATAGGTTCGTCAAAGTTTGAGTCTTAAAATAGCTATGAATGTGTTTTCCTTATTATCAGATCTAAGACCTAGTCCCAGTATCTCGTGTTTGAAGGTTATATATATTTAGTCAAGGTTGAGTTTCAAGAAACCTGTATGCCCCATTTCCAGCACTCATGATCAAAAATGATAAATATGGAAACTATGTTACTTGCTCTTTATTACTAGTCTAGTGTTATAGTTTTCAATGGCATGCCTGAAATGACTAAGACGTACTTTTGAATACTTATTGGAATGATAATTGCATCTCTATGATTGTGTTTTATTTCTCAAATCATTTTCATTAGGTGTTAATTTCTGCCAGGTTTCCTCTTTTTAGAATAATTAGTTCACGTCCTGTTGAGCCTACAAACTATTATGTTCTCTTTTGATAAAATTTGTTTATATGACAATGAGTTGGATTTGTTGGTTTGAATAGTTAATAACTCATCTCTCTGTTTCTATGCATGAACTCCAAGTGAATCCATTCGGACTCAAGCTTTCCCCCTTTTGCATTTCGTTGGACCTTAGCCCAACAGGAGCTATTCTTTGAGTCCAAAGAGGAATGACCAACAGTAACGAAGGAAGAAAGATTATTCCAAAATGGACTAAGATTCTGAGGGAACGTGGGCTAAAGCCCATGCGCATCAGAACAGCAGCATGAAAATGGTTCAAAGCCCATGAAGTTCGAGTAGTAGCAGCAGCCAAAATGGGCAGAAGATAAAAAAAATTGGACTAAAAGTCCAAGTGGATGGCGGTGGGCTTAAAGAGGGCCAACAAACTAGATTTTTAGGACATGTTTAGATTAAGCCAATGGCTTAATCACATCTCTTTAATTCTTTATCTTGCTTATATAGGATTATTTGTATTAATTTGGACTCTAACACTTTTAACTTAGTTGGATTATTCCTAAAAGATATAAACATTTCTGGTTTAATTTTCTTTAAATTACTCGGTGATTTCCTTATGAAAAACAGTAGAGCATTTTTTACTTATCAAGCATGTTTTCCTCTTTGTGTTTAAAAATGAACTCGTTTTGTGTTTTCATGTGACAATTTTCTCTAATCAGGTCTTATCTATTATGTGCTTCTTAAATGAAGTTAAAACATGATGTTTTAATACAAAACCTTTTCAAAGTTAGTCAAATAAGTTAGTTTAAACAAGTCCAGATAACAGCAAGTTAGCGGATGTTTTGAATGCCTTTAAAACCTTCTCGAAATATTAATAGGAACCTCTTACGCAAAGTCTTTGAAAAAATTTCAAGTCTTTATCTGTTTTAGACTTTGAAATTTTTATAAGTCTTTCTTGGTTTGCCTTTTATAAAACTAAGTGGTGGCTCTTCTTTATTAGTGAAAATGTTTTGAAACTTTAACTTGGTTTTCGAAATGAATTTTCAAATAGTCAAAACAAAACTATTTTTTCCGAAAAAAGAAATGGTGACTCTGCTGGGGATTATTCAACTAGGTTCTAACCTCATTGTTTGCAACTAACTTATTTGATTAACTATTCGGATTGTAATAATTAGTAACTTTATTGCTTTTCTTACTTGTTTACTTTTCCGCAAAATATAAATTGTTCATGGTATTTTTTGTCTCTCTTGGAAAAGCATTAGAATGCATTAGGGGTAAAAAGGCGAATATGCTAGTATTTGCAATCGTTCTTAACAAAAAATATATTTTTTCAAAATAGACGAGTGAAGTAGTTGACCCGCGGTCGGTTAATGGTCACTTGTTGTTTTAGCACATGGTTGTCCGCCCGGGTTCCCGGTCAATTTAAAAACCTATTCTAGTAAACCCAGGTTAAAAAAAACTATAACACCCTGGAAATTCAATTCAGCTTTTAAACTTAGAAAGTCAGAAAATTTTAGAAGTTCCAGGGATCAGGAGTCAAGTCCACGAGCCATGGACAGGACCACGAGTTGTGGAAATAACCCGTGAAACCATTCCTGTCGATCATCCTCTGGTCTAAGAACCACGAGTCAGGTTCACGATCTGTGGATGGTTACATGAGTCGGTGGAACCAACTCGTGGAACTCACACTGAGGGTTACCAGCCCCCTCAGAAACCACGAGAGGTTTCTATGACTCGTGAAAGTTTCCATGAGCCGTGCTGCTAAATTGTGGTAACTGATCCACAGCCTAATATTTTGGCCCAGGAACCACGACTCCAATCCATGAGCCATGGTTACTTACACGGTCTGTGGAAAGGACCCGTGGAACCTGAAGTCGAGTTTTAAAATAGCTTTTTCTTAATTAAGTCTAAGGGGTATTTCAGCCATTACCCACCCTTTTAACTCCTAAGTGAGGTCGTTTTGACCATTCTTAGCATGATTTCTAAACCTATTAGCCTAAGTCTCTTCTCAAATCTTCATTCATCTCCCAAAAAGGAAAAGAACTCCTTAAAGCTCCAAGTTCAAGTCTTCTTTTCTTTTCAATTTCAAGTGGGTTAGCTTCAATCAAGGTATGTGGGTATTCAATAAGGGATTTTCTTCACCCTTATGCCTAAAACGCCAATCTTCTAAATTGAATTTATGGATTTCTAAATTAGGGTTCTTATTCAAATTGGGGGAAAGTTATGGGTCTTCATTTAAAGCATCAATTCATGATTTCTTATTACGTATATATGATTTAAATGAAGTTCCTTAGTTGATTTCAAAAGCCCATATGATTGATGGTGAATTTAGTATGATTTCATTGAATTGCACGTCTTCAAGCAAAATTGGTATGTTTAGATAACACGACCTCTATTTTCATGAAATTGCATGCCTAATTCTTCAAGCTATGATATTAGAAAGGAAAGTATGTTTTGAATTATGGCTTTGCAAAGCTTCAGGATTCATGACTTGTGGATTGCATGACGATGTCCTTATGCTTTTCCAATAGTTTTTGGACATTAGATATGTCTCTATGTTTTATGAAAGGTTTGGCATCCAGATATGTCTGCCTAAGTTATGAACAGTTTTGACATCAGATATGTCACAAGTATAATGAGCTATATGTATATTTTTTAGCAGTAGTATTAGCACCGAGTTGGACAGGGTGAGAGTACCCTTAGTCCAAAACTACGTGCCACCGTAGGTTCTAAGTCCTCTCAATTGGCCATCAGATTTAGTGATCACGCCACAGTCATGCCTCTATACCCTGGTAAGGTATATTGGGTCCTTTCGATGGGGCATATACATCAGATTCTATGTAGCTCACATGGTCTATGTCGGTTAGAGAACCTCCCACAGAAATAGAATCAGGTTTTAAAATGCATTGACTCTTTGCCTTCAAACTTCAGAACTATTATGATTACTCATGATCTCTTGCATAACTTACTTTGGCATTGCATTTCAGTTTTACACTTATAGCATGATTTCAGTTTTACAAGTTTATTTAGCATGCTTATCTCAGATTCCTGTTTATCTCACATATTCAGTACATCCGATAGTACTGACACATTTTGCGCTATATCCTTTTACGATGAAGATTTAGGTTCCTACCCTAAGACTCGTGGCTAGATTACGCCAGACTTTTAGCTGATCAGTGGTGAATACTCATTCTTTGAGGACTAGAGCTAGTGAGCCTACCTTTATGTTATATTTTAGATTTTTGAGTTAGTTGGGGTCTTGTCCCAGCAAATCCTTATGATAGTTAGAGGCTTTTTAGACATAGACAGTAGTCGAGTCGCCTTTTATGGATCTGTATTCCTATTTGACTTGATTATCCATGCATTTGATTTCGGATCTTCCTATTATGCTTTCGCTTACCTATTGATTTATCTGAATTATGCTATGACCAATGGTTAATCTGAGGCATTTGTGTTCTGGATCCCGTGTTACGTCTAGGGGGCAGCCTTGGGGCATGACAAACTTGATATCAGAGCCTCAGGTTCAAGAGTCCTAGGATGTCTGAAAGCTGCATCGAGTACAGTCTCTTTCATGTGTCTGAAGTGCGCCACACTTATGAGAGGGAAGCTATGAATGTCTTGGAAAAACTTCACTTCTTTCATGATCATATCGTGCTATAAAGCTTAAATCTAATATCCCTCTAATCCTTTCCTTGTACATTTCAGATTATGCCTCGATGTGCTATGCCTCACCGAACCACTCAAAATATTGTTCCTCCAGTTCCAGCCCCCGAGGTCACGAATGAGGAGTTCAAGAATGCCATCCACATGCTAACCTAGACCATGGCTGCTCAGGACAATCAGTTGGCTCTTATCCCCATTTACCCTCAAGGTGGGGCAGCGGCCCGAGTTCGTGATTTTATCCATATAAACCCACCTAAGTTTTGGGGTTCGAAAGTGAATGAGAATCCACTAAATTTTATCGACGAAGCGAAGAAAATCTTTTATGTGATGCAAGTGGTTGGTGTTGACTGTGTTGAGTTGGAATCCTATCAACTCAAGGATGTAGCTCATATCTGGTTCACATAATGAAAGGAAGCTAGGCTAGGTACGTGGTCCATATGACTTGGGAGTGTTTTGAGAGGGCTTTCCTCGATCGGTTCTTTCCCCGAGAGTTGAGACAAGCGAATACCGAGGAGTTTGTGAACTTGAGACAGGGATCCATGACTGTTCAGGAGTACAGTTTGAAGTTCACTCAGCCGTCTAGGTATGCTCCCTCTATGGTAGTGGACCCAAATGATCAGATGAGTAAGTTTATCTATGGGGTTTCAGATATTGTGAAGAAGGAGTGTAGGTCTTCTATGTTGTTAAGTGATATAAATATTTTTAGACTCATGACCCATGCTTACCAGATCGAGGGAGACAAGCTTAGGGAGATGGCTAGAGAGAACAAGAGGGCTAGATCCGAGGGTTAAGGTTTGGCCATCAGAGGTCCGGTGGTCGACAATGCTCCTCATTTCAGAAGAAGTTATCAGGACTGGTTCGTTCTTCTGCTAGTGCTCCGTATCAGACCTACAGGCCTCATCATGATCAGTTGGGTAGAGGTGCAAGATCTTATTCTCAGAGGAGTGGTACAAAGGGGCCTTCCTACCCCATTTGTACCAAGTGTGGGAAGAATCATCCTGGTGAGTGCCTAGCTGATAAAGAGGGTTGTTTTGCATGTGGTCAGGTTGGTCACAAGATTCGATATTGCCCTTCAGCTAAGAAGGGACAGGGTGGTAGTAGGACTCAACCTGCCCCAGCAGCTCCAGGAGGCCGACCAGCCAAGCAGGGCACAACTTCTAGTTCTATTAGTCAGCGCCAGAACCGCCTTTATGCCATGTCCTCTTGTCAGGACCAGGAGGGTTCCCCAGATATTGTTACTTGTATGTTGAAAGTCTTCTCTTTCGATGTGTATGCTTTGTTGGACTCCGGTGCCTCTTTATCTTTCGTGACCCCTAATATAGCATGCAAATTCAAAGTTTGTCCTGAATTGCTTTTAGAACTCTTTTGTGTTTCTACTCATGTTGGTGAGTCTGTCTTAGCCAAAAGGATCTATCAAAACTTTCCTATCTCACTACTTCATAGAGTCAATTCAGCGGATCTAGTAGAGTTATAGATGACTGATTTTGATGTTATTCTTGGTATGGTTAGTTGCATGCTTGTTATGCTTCGGTTGATTGTCGTACTCGGGTTATTAGTTTCAAGTTTCCAAGTGATCCTGTCTTAGAGTTGCAGGGTAGTCCTCCATCCTCGAAGGGTCATTTCATATCTTATCTTAAGGCTAGGAAGATGATTTCTAAGAGTTATGTTTATCATATAGTTTGGGTTATGGATCTGTTCCTATTGTGAATGAGTTCCCAGAAGTGTTTCCTGAAGATTTACCCAGAGTCCCTCCCAAGCGAGAAATCAACTTTGGGATCGATCCTCTTCCAGATACGAATCCTATCTCTATTCCTCCCTATAGAATGGCTCCCGTAGAACTTAAAGAGTTAAAGGATCGGTTGAAGGATCTTCTTGATAAGGGTTTAATCAGGCCTAGCATTTCTCCATGGGGTGCTCCAGTCTTATTCGTGCGAAAGAAAGATGGTTCCCTCAGAATGAGTATTGACTACCGTCAGTTGAACAAGGTCACAATCAAGAATAAGTATCCTATTCCTAGGATTGATGACTTGTTTGATCAGCTTTAGGGTGCTAGTTTCTTCTCCAAAATCGACCTTACATCCAGTTATCATCATCTTCGTACTAGATAGTGTGATATTTCGAAGACAGCCTTCAGGACTCGGTATGGTGATTATGAATTTATTGTGATGTCTTTTGGTCTAACGAATTCTTCTGCAGCTTTTATGGATTTGATGAACTGTGTGTTCAAGCAGTATTTGGATATATTTGTGATTGTGTTCATTGATGATATCCTTATCTATTCTCGGAGTGAGGAGGAGAATGCGGACCACTTGAGAGTGGTGTTGTAAACTCTCAAGGATCGGCAGTTATTTACTATGTTTAGAAAGTGTGAGATTTGGATGTAGTCTGTTGCTTTTCTGGGTCACGTTGTGACTAGAGATGGTATTCGAGTTGATTCTCAAAAGATTGAGGCAGTAAAGAACTGGCCTAGACCCACTTCCACGTATGATATTAGGAGTTTTTTGGGTTTTGCTGGTTACTACAGGAGATTTGTGGAAGGATTTTCTTCCATTACTACCCTATTGACTCGGTTGACTCAGAAGAAGGTGAAATTTCAGTGGTTCGATCTATGTGAGAAGAACTTTCAGGAATTGAAGACTAGATTGACCACAGCCCCTGTATTGGCTCTACTCGAGGGCCTAGATGATTTTGTTTTGTATTGTGATGCTTCTAGGATTGGTTTGGGTTGTGTTTTGATGCAGCGTGGTAAAGTGATTGCTTATGCTTTGAGATAGCTTAAGACCCATGAGAAGAACTACCCTACTCATGATCTTGAGTTAGCAGCCATTGTATTTGCCTTGAAGATTTGGAGACATTACTTGTATGGTGTGCACGTGGATGTATTCACCGATCATAAGAGTCTTCAGTATGTTTTCACTCAGAAGGAATTGACTCTGCGACAAAGAAGATGGCTTGAGTTTCTTAAGGATTATGACATGAGTGTGCTTTATTATCGGGGTAAGGCCAATGTTGTGGCAGATACACTTAGTAGATTGTCCATGAGTAGTGTGTCTTCAGTCAAAGACTTTTCATAGGCTTTCTTGGTTGGGAGTTCGCCTTATGGATTCGACAGAAGGTAGTGTTATTGTTCAGAATGGTTTCGAATTATCCTTGGTAGCTGAAGTGAAGGCAAAGAAAGACAGTGATCCTATTTTGCTTCAGCTAAAGGGTGCAGTCCATCAGCAAAGGGTTGAGGTCTTCTCCCAAGGAGGAGATGGTGTGCTTCGCTATCAGGGTCGATTGTGTGTGCCAAATGTAGATGGGTCGAGATAGCAAATTCTGACTGAGGTTTATAGTTCCAGATATTTTATTCACCCCAGTTCCACCAAGATGTACTGTATCTACGGGAAGTCTATTGGTGGAATGATATGAAGAGGGACATAGCCAATTTTGTGGCTAAGTGTCCCAACTATTAGCAAGTGAAGATAGAGCATCAGCGACCGGTTGGTATAACTCAAGATTTTGACCTTCCTACTTGGAAGTAGGAGGCGATCAATTTGGACTTCATTACAGGTTTGCCTCGTACTCGAAGGCAACACGATTTGATTTGGGTGATTGTCGACCGGATGGCTAAGTTATCCCACTTCTTGGTTGTTAAGACTACAGATTCAGTGGATGATTATGCCAGACTCTATCCAAGAGATAGTTCGATTGCATGGTATCCCATTGTCCATCATTTCAGATAGGGGTACTCAATTTACTTCCCAGTTTTGGAGATTGTTTCAGAGAGGTCTTGGTACTCAGGTGAAGCTTAGTACAACTTTTTACCCATAGATGGATGGCCAGGCAGAGCATACTATTCAGACTTTGGAGGATATGTTGAGGGCTTGTGTGATTGACTTCAAGGGTAATTGGGATGATCACTTACCTCCTATCGAGTTTTCCTACAATAATAGATTTCATTCTAGCATCCAGATGGCTTTTTATGAGGCACTTTATGGTCGGAGGTGTAGGTCTCCTATTTGTTGGTTTGAGGTAGGTGAGGTAGCTTTGATTGGTCCAGATTCAGTTCATGAGACTATGGAGAAGGTTCATCTTATTAGGGATAGGTTGAAGACCGCTCAGAGTCGACAGAAATCATATGCGGATGTGAGGAGGAGGGAATTGGAATTTGAGGTTGATGATTGGGTTTTTCTGAAGGTATCATCCATGAAGGGTGTGATGAGATTAAGAATGAAAGGGAAGCTTAGTCCCCATTTGGTAGGTTCTTATAGGATTCTAAGGAGAGTTGGTAGTGTTGCTTATGAGTTGGATTTGCCAACAGAATTAGAAATGGTTCATCCGATTTTCCATGTTTCCGTGTTGAAGATGTGTGTTGGTGATCCGACCTTGATTGTTCCTTTGGAGAATGTAGGTATAAAGGATAGTATCACCTATGAGGAGGTTCCCGTAGAGATTCTTAATCGTCATATTCGGAGGTTGAGGAACAAAGAAGTCACTTCGGTAAAAGTCCTTTGGAGAAATCAGCTAGTTGAGGGAGCCACTTGGGAAGCAGAATCAGCCATGAAAGCCAATATCCTCATCTCTTTCCTACCAACTCTGTTTTAGCTTGAGGTAGTAGTTTCCTCAGTAACATTTCCATTCCACTCTATCCCATCAGTTCCCCTCATGATATTAGTATGCATGCATGTTTTTCGAAGTTGATTCAGCCATGTTTTAAGTTGCAAGCTCAGTTTTCATGTTTGTTCTTCAGATTTTATGTATTGTTGATTGGTTGGGTTGTTTTCTCTTCAGTTTCCTTTGTCTTAGTCTTCATTCGAGAATGAATGATCCCAAGGGGGAGATATTGTAACAACTCAGAAATTCAATTCAGCTTTTAAACTTAGAAACTCAGAAAATTTTGGAAGTTCAAGGGATCACGAGTCAAGTCCACGAGTCGTTTCTGGTCGTGGAAATGACCCGTGAAACTATTCCTGCAGATCATCCTCTAGTCTTAGAACCACGAGTCAGGTTCACAATCCGTGGATGGTTCCATGAGTCATGGAACCAACTCGTGAAACTAAGACTAAGGGTTACCAGCCTCCCCAGAAACCATGAGAAGTTTTTATGACTCATGGAAGTTTCCACGAGCCGTGCTGCTAAACCATGGTAACTGATCCGAAGCCTAAAATTTTGTCCCAAGAACCACGACTCCAATCCATGAGCCATGGTTACTTCCACGGTCCGTGGAAAGGACCCGTGGAACCTGAAGCCGAGTTTTAAAACAGTTTTTTCTTAATTAAGTCCCAGGGGTATTTCAGCCATTACCCACCCTTTTAACTCCTAAGTAAGGTCGTTTTGACCATTCTTAGCATGATTTCTAAACCTATTAGCCTAAGTCCCTTCTCAAATCTTCATTCATCTCCCAAAAAGGAAAAGAACTCCTTCAAGCTCCAAGTTCAAGTCTCCTTTTCTTTTCAATTTCAAGTGGATTAGCTTCAATCAAGGTATGTGGGTATTCAATAAGTGATTCCCTTCACCCTTATGCCCAAAACCCCAATCTTCTAAATTGAATTTATGGATTTCTAAATTAGGGCTCTTATTCAAATTGGGGGAAAGTTTTGGGTCTTCATTTAAAGCATCAATTCATGATTTCTTATTACGTATCTATGATTTAAATGAAGTTCCTTAGTTGATTTCAAAAGCCCATATGAATGACGGTGAATTTAGTATGATTTCATTGAATTGCATGTCTTCAAACAAAATTGGTATGTTTAGATAACATGACCTCTATTTTCATGAAATTGCATGCCTAATTCTTCAAGTTATGATATTAGAAAGGAAAGTATGTTTTGAATTATGGCTTTGCAAAGCTTCAGGATTCATGACTTGTGGATTGCATGACATCAGATATGTCCTTATACTTTTTCAATAGTTTTTGGACATTAGATAGGTCTCTATATTTTATAAAAGGTTTGGCATCCAAATATGTCTACCTAAGTTATGAACAGTTTTGACATCAGATATGTCACAAGTATTATGAGCTATATGTATATGTTTTGGGAGTAGTATTAGCACCGAGTTGGACGGGTGAGAGTACCCTTAGTCCCAGAATTACATACCCTCGTAGGTTCTAAGTCCTCTCAGTTGGGCATCAAATTTAGTGATCATGCCACAGTCATGCCTCTATACCCTGGCAAGGTATATTGGGTCCTTTCGATGGGGCATATACATCAGATTCCATGCAGCTCACATGGTCTATGTCGGTTAGAGAACCTCCCACAGAAATAGAATCAGGTTTCAAAATGCATTAACTCTTTGCCTTTATACTTTAGAACTATTATGATTACTCATGATCTCTTGCATAACTTGTTGTGGCATTGCATTGAGTCTTTTGCATTTCAGTTTTACACTTATAGTATGATTTCAGTTTTACAAGTTTATTTAGCCTGCTTATCTCAGATTCCTGTTTATCTCACATATTTGGTACATCCTATAGTACTGACACATTTTGCACTGCATCCTTTTACGATGCAGATCCAGATTCCTGCCCTCAGACTCATGGCTAGATTATGCCAGACTTCCAGCTGATCAGTGGTGGGTCCTCATTCTTCGAGGACTAGAGTTAGTTAGCCTACCTTTATGTTATGTTTCAGATTTTTGAGTTAGCTGGGGTCTTGTCCCAGCAACTCCTTATGATACTTAGAGGCTTTTCAGACATAGACAGTAGTCGAGTCCCCTTTTATGGATTTGTATTCCTATTTGACTTGATTATCTATGCATTTGATTTTGTATCTTCCTATTATGCTTCCGCTTACCTATTGATTTATCTGAGTTATGCTATGACCAAGGGTTAATCTAAGGCACTTGTGTTCCGGATCCCGTGTTATGTCTAGGGGGTAGCCTCGGAGCGTGATAAATATCGAATCCTGAAATAAGCATTGACCTAAGACGTCTTAACATCCAAGGTATACTAAGTCCATTAGTAAGGCCACCTTGTGTTCGAAAGGGCCTACGACCTGAAAGAACAATCATCCCCTATGTGTTCAATTGAAGGATGTGATGTTGAGTTGTATGAACCATTATCCCTTGGGATTGGGAAATATTTAGATAGTATTTTATTTTTGAAGATTGTCATCCGAAAGGTGTTCAGAATTTGCAAAAAGTCCAAGAAGTTTGAGAACGAAGGACCAGTCACGGCGGCCTAGTTTAGGATTATACCCCTGTGCAGGACTGATTTTGATGTACATTCCTTTTTTCCCTCCTTTTGTATCCCCATTTCAATTTAATCAATATGTATAAATATATTTTTGGGGCAATGGAACGTTTACAAAATGACATACATATTCTTCAATTCGTTAGGCCTACCTTTGGCATGAAAAGGTCACATATCCGTAAAGGATGCTCTATGAACTGTTATGCGATATAACTGTCTTACGTGTTTATGGCTTGTGCAAAATGCACAGCCCAGTGCATGTCACCTCCAACTTATATTTTTTCTTCCAAGTTTCTGGTTTGGGCGTATTGGCTCATGCGATGCGCACAACTGCATGTGCAAACTGCACGGGCTTCCGCACGTCCTCTTTTTGTCTTCTTTTCCACATGGTAATTTTTCCTCTCCATGCACTCCTAAAAACACACCAAAAACAACAAAACATAACTATAATAAAGTTAAAACACTTGGGTTGCCTCCCAAGAAGCGCTTGATTTTACATTGCAGCTCGACGATAGTACTTTAATCCTCAATCATTGTCTGAGAGCATGCCCATCTAATTAGCATGGCCCCATCCTAAGAAAGGGAATTGCTCCATCAACATCTTCATAGCATTATCTTGTTGTCCAGGTGGCAACATTATAGGGTCGGGTACCTCTTTCATTTCATTCTCACCAAGGGCAACTACCAACTTGCCCTCAACATTGATCACAGATACTACTCAAAACTCATCTGGTGGCTTTGTGGGTTGGCATACGTTGAAGGTCACCTCCTCGCTTCCCACTCGTAACTTGACTTCTCTGAGCTCAACATCAACTAAGGCTCTCCCTGTAGCCAACAATGGTCGCCACAATATGATGGGAACCTAAATATCCACCTCACAATCTAAGATCACAAAATCGACCGGTAGGATGAGCTTGTCAACCTTGACCAATACATCAAATAGAATCCCTACCGGACATTTGATGGACCTATCAGCCATGAGCAATTGCATAGGTGTAGGCTTGGGAGTGCCCAAGCCTAACTTCTTCAAGATAAATAGGGGCATCAAGTTGATACTTTCCCCTAAATCACACAAAGCCTTCCGAAACACAAAAAGTCTGATAGTGCAAGGAATGGTAAATGCACCCGGATCTTCCCATTTTGTAGAAATATTACTTGTCATCACAGCACTACAGCTATGTGAGATATCCATGGTACCTACATCAACAACACGCTTCTTCTTAAGAAGCTCCGTCATGAATTTTGTGTACCCACGCATTTGCATTAAAGCCTCGACCAAAGGTATGCTAATAGAAAGTTTGATGAACATGTCAAAAATCTTTTTGAATTGATTCTCCTCTTTCTTTTTGGTAAACCTTTGCAGGTATGAAGGAGGCCCCTTAGGTAGTGTGGTCGGCACACTTGGAACATTAGGAGTGTCCTCCTCAATATCTATAGCCACTTGAGAAGGAGCATTAGCCTCCTTCTCCTCTTCACAAGTGTCGACACCCAATTTTTACCCTCCACATTACAAATTAATCTTGAGCCTTTTTGAATTCTAAATAATTTTTTAAATAATTATTTTATAAAAAAGGATAAAAATATTTTTCAAATCAGCTTTATAATAGTTTTGAGTAATAATTTTTATTTTTTACATCTAATTATGTGGAATTTATATAAATTTACTTAAAGAACTATTTAAAAGTTTAATTTCACAAGAAAATCTTTTAAGAGATTAAACGCTTGATTTTCCTCCAAATTAATTCAAATGAGAGATTAATTGAATAAATTAATTTCACCCCATGTGTAAGAAGTTACGCATGACACATCTTATCTTTGCGGACGATTTGATGATAGTTTGTAAAGGGAACGTCTCTTCTGTTCATAGAGTGATGGAGGCCTTAACTCACTGACTACAGGGTTAGTGGCTAATACTGAAAAATCAAATTTGTACATGGCCGGGGTGGATACTCCAACAAAAGAGAAGTTATTGCTCTTGACTGGTTTTGTTGTTGTTAATTTTCCTATTCGATATTTGGGTCTCCCTTTATCACCAAAAAAGTAGAGTCAGATCGATTGCCATCAACTTTCTATGAAGATAACAGAGAAGATTCGAGCTGTCTCCACTAAACATCTATCATATGCTGGCAGGTTATTGATTATAAACTCTGTCTTGTTCTCTTTGCATAATTTTCGGGGGACAGTTTTTATCCTGCCCCAAAATGTACTGATTGATGTTGATAGGAGATGTCGGGAGATCCTTTGGGGTGGCACTGAGGAAAAAAGGAAAGTCTCTTTAGTGTCATGGGATATACTTTGTCGACCAAAGAATCAAGGAGGTCTAAATATTAAAGGGGGAAAACTGTGGAACATGGCAACTGTGGGAAAGTTAATTTGGCAATTAATGGAGAAAAAAGACATACTATGGGTGAAGTGGGTGAATGGATTATATATGAACAACAATGAGAATTTTTGGGAGCATATTCCAAGTCCAAGTTGTTGTTGGTACTGGAAGTAGTTACATAAATTAAAGATTAGAATGGTGCATTGGTATGGGGGGATCAATATTGTCTAACGCAAAATAAGAGATACTCGGTATCAAGGGGTTATTTGGACCTGTTGGGAAGTGCTCCCGACTTACAACTGCTGAATTGATTTGGAATAGGATTACACTACCAAAGCACAGGTTCACACTATGGTTGGCAGTGTGGGGTGGACTACTAACCAAGGCAAAAATGGAGAGAATCGGCATAACTTGTGAAAACAATACATGTCGGCTATGCGAAGGGGATTGGCTTGAGGATGCAATGCACATATTTTCAAAGTGCTTGTGGATGCAGGGGGTATGGGACGAGGTGACAAACTGGACTGGTATTGCACTGCAAAATAGACTTGTATTTGTAGCATTATTGCACATCAAAATGAAGCACTGGAGCAGGTTTAAAAAGGAGGCCATGGCTGTGGTTTATGGAGCTATTGTCTATAATGTTTGATTGCCAGAAACAAGAAGATATTCAGAGGACATAATGTAACACAAGATTTTGTTATACAACAGGTGAAAAGTGTAATTAGGGAGCGATTACACATGTTTCGATACTTGAAATACAGTAAAAAGAGTGATTACTTGATACAGGCCTTATGTAACTAAAATTTTGTGTGAGGCTCGCTAAATTTGGCACTCTTCCTAGAAGGTGGTCGAGTTTATGGGTGCTCTTTAGGTGTACTTATTTTCGTTTTGTTGGTATGGTAATATTTCATAGTTGATTACCAAAAAAAATTATAAAAGAGGTAATTATATGTCAAATACAATAACTATTTTGAATTATTTTAATTTATTAAAGCTCAAGGTTATTCTTAATTGATTCATCTTTATTTCTATTATAGCCTAAATTCTTTAAAAAATTTAAACCCTAGCCAAATTTCATCTAATCACTCCTAATTTGGCCGTTTCCTAAAGATCAAATGGCCAAATTTTGCAAATGTGGCCATTATCTAAATCCACCTTAAAACACCTTGGTCTCAGTCGAATGGGCCAATTGATCCGCCTCAGCCCATCACAAATCCTCCCCAACTCTCAGCCCACTCCCTTATTTCCCCTGACCCATCCAGGCCCAACCCAACTCACCTTATTACCGTTATACTCTAACTTTTATCTTTTCCCTTGAACACAAAACACAACCAAACACACCCTTTCTTCTTTCACTCCTATCAGACGAACAAACCCCTCCAAACCCTATCACTGCCCTTCTTTTCTCTCCCATTTCCTTCATTCCCCAGTACAAAATCGCGTGTCTAGCACATAGATTTTACCAAGAGGGTACCAGGCAAGAAACGTGGAATGAATCCACGCAACCTTCATCATTTTGGGAAAAATCTCGCCCAAGATTTGTACCAAATGGTACAATCGTCCAGCTCACAGCCTTATCTCTTAGTAAATTTGAAAAAATCCTCAGTAAAATCCCAGAAAAACCCCTCTAATACCCCATCCTACATCGAATTTCACCTCCCAAAACCCTCAGGATCTACTCCTATATAAACCCCCAATGTTCCTAGTGTGGGGGTAACGTTTCCAGTGCAAAAAAGGAACCCTAAAAAGCTTAAAAAGCTTAGGGATCTTTGAGCAAAGGATTCGAAGTTCTTTTACTGTTTCGCGTTTGAGTTTCTTTTTTTGGTGGTGAAGTTTCCACTCTGACAAGGCTCATTTGTCTCAGATCGCTGCTCCAAAAGAGGTAAACCTATTATCCTTTTCTTCTCTTTTCTTTGTTTCCTTTAGCATAATGAAAAGATTTCTGTTCTTTTCGCTTTTCTTTAGAAACATTTTTGCTGGTTTTAGGCTGGTTATGTTGTGAATACGAGATTTTTTTCATTATTTTAGAAATTATCATGTTGGAATTTAGGGTGGTCTTGTTTGGTTTATTGTTCAAGAATCGTAGATGAATGTTTATAGTCAGTCCATTTGGGAATTATTGTCAAAAAATGTAAAAATATTGGTGTTCTCCGCTTTTCTCTTTCTACTTTTCTCTGTTTTATCCCATCATAAGAACTGCTTCTATGTGCAAACGTTAGTATGACATCTTTTTTACTCTCTAGAGGGAGCTTAAGATTGTTTTTTTGTTATAGAAGGGAGTTGTTAAATTTATTCTGTTAGTCTTTAAAGATGTCAAGTCTAAACTCTGAAATTTTAAATTGATATTACCACTGTCTCACAATCATTTACTTGTTCTTACATTGTTTTCTTTGTGTTCGTATAAGAGCCTTCATTAAATAATTTGGTTTGTCAAGCATGAATTAGGTTAATTTGTCCCTCGGGTGGGCTCAAATCTCGTTCAAACTTGGTCATTCTTCATTTCTTTTAGCGGTCTTTCATGGTTGATTTCATATTATTGATTATGTGATAATGACCATGCATCTGTTTAAACTATTTCTTTCTTTGCATATAGTTTGGTTTAACTCTTCTCCCCTTTTCCATTTTTTTGCCTAACATGCTTGACCTCGTTTGGTAGAAGCTTGTCCTCTCCTCTGAAAACCATGAGATGTTTTTCTTCCTATATAAACTGTTTTACCTCATTCAAATCATGCCTAAAAGTGGTAATTTCTCTTCTTTTGCTTAAAATCAAATAGGTTCGTCAAAGTTTGAGTTTTAAAATAGCTATGAATGTGTTTTCATTATTATCAGATCTAAGACCTTGTCCCAGTATCTCGTGTTTAAAGGTTATATGTATTTAGTCAAGGTTGAGTTTCAAGAAACCTGTATGCCCCATTTCCAGCACTCATGAACAAAAATGATAAATTTGGAAACTATGTTTCTTGATTTTTATTACTAGTCTAGTGTTATAGTTTTCAAAGATATGTGTGGACTACACCAAAAAGGATGCATCACAATGTGGAATTTTTCTTAGCAGCAAACTGGGACATAGTCCAAAGAGGAATATCAAACTCTTTGAACGCGAGCTGAAGAATGACTTTCACCGCCATCAAACCACACCCTTGTCAGAGGCATGTGGGTATTTCTTATCCTTGGGTCTTAGTTTCGCATCCAGGGTATTTTCTAAACTCACGCTGGAAGCAATATCCCTTCTTTTAAAATCCGGGTGACAATACACCTTGAGTTTTGGAAATTATGTCCAGGTAAAATCTTACTTATGGGTGTGAAGTGCACCGCATTCATAGCTGAGAGTTACAAGCCTCTTTTATATTGCTCAAATCATTCATCACTCATTCCGAGCCAAAGGTTATCTTAACATAAAGATTACCTTTTCCACCGATTCAGTCGAACTACAAGCAGCCTGATTCCCTGAGTCTTGAGATATGTAGGCAGGATCTGTGTTGAAAACTCGCTTGCATTCCTAACCCCCCAATCCTTACTCTCCAGCTTTCCGATCTCTCCATACTCTAAAATCGGAATAGTTTGGCATTCTTTGAAATTCTTGCTAGAACCAACCGCTTCCTGAAGATGAATCTGTGGTCGGATAAAATTGGGAACTTCAATTCCCTTTGCCCAGGGTTCCTTACATCCACCCTACCCAAAGGGGGGCAGTTGTTGACACCCAATTTTTACCCTCCACATTACAAATTAATCTTGAGCCTTTTTTGAATTCTAAACAATTTTTAAAATAATTGTTTTGTAAAAAAGGATAAAAACATTTTCCAAATCAGCTTTATAATAGTTTTGAGTAATAATTTATATTTTTCACATCTAATTATGTGGAATTTATATAAATTTACTTAAAGAACTATTTAAAAATTTAATTTCACAAGAAAATCCTTTAAGAGATTAAACGCTTGATTTTTCTCCAAATTAATTCAAATGGGAGATTAATTGAATAAATTAATTTCACAATTATAAAAGAGGTAATTATATGTTAAATACAATAATTATTTTGAATTGTTTTAAATTATTAAAGCTCAAGGTTATTCTTAATTGATTCATCTTTATTTCTATTATAGCCTAAATTCTTTAAACTCTTTAAACCCTAGTCAAATTTCACCTAATCACTCCTAATTTGGTTGTTTCCTAAAGACCAAATGGCCATATTTTGCAAATGTGGCCATTATCTAAACCAACCATATAACTCCTTGGTCTCAGTCGACTAGGCCAATTGACCCGCCTCAGCCCATCACAAATCTTCCCCAACTCTCAGCCCACTCCCTTATTTCCCCTAACCCATCTAGGCCCAACCCAACTCACCTTATCACACACTTATACTCTTAATTTTCTCTTTTCCCTTGAACACACAACACAACCAAACACTCCCTCTCTTCTTTCTCTCCTCTCAGACGAACAAACCCCTCCAAACCCTAGCGCCGCCCTCCCTTTCTCTCCTATTTCCTTCATTCCCCAGTACAAAATCGTGTGTCTAGCACGTAGATCATACCAAGAGGGTACCAGGCAAGCAACATGGAATGAATCTATGACACCTTCATCCTTTTTGGAGAAATCCCTCCCAAGATTTGTACTAAATAGTACAATCGTCCAGCTCACAGCCTTATCTCTTAGCAAATTTGAAAAAAAATCCTAAGTAAAAATCCCAGAAAAACCCCTCTAATACCCCATCCCGCATTGAATTTCACCTTACAAAACCCTCAGGATCTACTCCTATATAAACCCATACTGTTCTCAGTGTGGGGGTATAGTTTCCAGAGCAAAAAAAGGAACCCTAAAAAGCCTAGGGAACTTTGAGCAAAGGATTCGAAGTTCTTTTACTATTTCGTGTTTGAGTTTCTTTTCTGGTGGTGAAGTTTTCTCTCCGGTAAGGCTCGTTTGTCTCAGATAGCTGCTCCAAAAGAGGTAAACTCATTATCCTTTTCTTCTCTTTTCTTTGTTTCCTTTAGTATAATGAAAAGATTTCTCTTCTTTTCTCTTTTCTTTAGAAACATTTTTGCTGGTTTTAGGCTGGTTATTTTGTGAATACGAGTTTTTTTTTCGTTATTTTAGAAATTATCATGTTGGAATTTAGGGTGGTCTTGTTTGGTTTATTGTTCAAGAATTATAGATGAATATTCATAGTTGGTCCATTTGGGAATTATTGTCAAAAAATGTAAAAATGTTGGTGTTCTCCGCTTTGCTCTTTCTTCTTTTCTCTGTTTTATCCCATCATAAGAACTGCTTCTCTGTGCAAATGTTAGTATGACATCTATTTTGCTGTCTAGAGGGAGCTTAAAATTATTTTTTGTTATAGAAGGGAGTTGTTAAATTTATTATGTTAGTCTTTAAAGATGTTCTCAAGTCTAAACTCTGAAATTTTGAATTGATATTACCACTGTCTCACAATCATTTACTTGTTCTTACATTGTTTTCTTTGTGTTCGTATAAGATCCTTCATTAAATGATTTGGTTTGTCAAGCATGAATTAGGTTAATTTGTCCCTCTGGTGGACTCAAATCTCGTTCAAACTTGGTCATTCTTCATTTCTTTTAGCGGCATTTCATGGTTGAGTTCATATGATTGATTGTGTGATAATGACCATGCATCTGTTTAAACTGTTTCTTTCTTTGCATATAGTTTGGTTTAACTCTTCTCCCCTTTTCCATTTTTTTTGCGTAACATGCTTGACCTCGTTTGGTAAAAGTTTGTCCTCTCCTCTGAAAACCATGAGATGTTTTTCTTTCTATATAAATTGTTTTACCTCATTCAAATCATGCCTAAAAGTGGTAATTTCTCTTCTTTTGCTTAAAATCAAATAGGTTCATCAAAGATTGAGTCTTAAAATAGCTATGAATGTGTTTTCCTTATTATCAAATCTAAGACCTTGTCCCAGTATCTCGTGTTTGAAGGTAATATGTATTTCATCAAGTTTGAGTTTCAAGAAACATGTATGCCCCGTTTCCAGGACTCATGAACAAAAAGAATAAATTTGGAAACTATGTTTCTTGCTCTTGATTACTAGTCTAGTGTTATAGTTTTCAATGGCATGCCTGAAATGACTAAGACGTCCTTTTGAATACTTGGTATGCTGGAATGATAATTGCATCTCTATGATTGTGTTTTATTTCTCAAATCATGTTCATTAGGTGTTAATTGCTGCCTGGTTTCCTCTTTATTAAAATAATTAGTTCACGTCCTGTTGAGCCTACAAACTATTATGTTCTCTTTTTATCAAATTTGTATATATGACAATGAGTTGGATTTGTTGGTTTGAATAGATAATTACTCATCTCTCTGTTTCTATGCATGAACTCCGAGTGAGTCCATTCGGACTCAAGCTTTCCCCCTTTTGCATTTCATTGGACCTTAGCCCAACAGGAGCTATTCTTTGAGTACAAAGAGGAATGACCAGCAGTAACGAAGGAAGCAAGATTAGTCCAAAATGGACTAAGTTTCTGAGGGGAAGTGGCTAAAGCCCATGCGCATCACAACAGCAGCGTGAAAATGGGCCAAAGTCCATGAAGTTTGAGCAGTAGCAGCAGCCCAAATGGGCAGAAGATAAAAAAAATTGGACTAAAAGTCCAAGTGGATGGCGGTGGGCCTAAAGAGGGCCCACAAACTAGATTTTTAGGATAGGTTTAGATTAAGCCAATGGCTTAATCACATCTCTTTAATTCTTTATCTTTGCTTATATAGGATTATTTGTATTAATTTAGACTCTAATACTTTTAACTTAGTTGGATTATTCCCAAAAGATATAAACATTTCTGGTTTAATTTTCTTTAAATTACTCGGTGATTTCCTCATCAAAAATAGTAAAGCGTTTTTTACTTATCAAGCATGTTTTCTCTTTGTGTTTAAAAATGAACTCTTTTTGTGTTTTCATGTGACAATTTTCTCTAATCAAGTCTTATCTATTATGTGTTTCTTAAATCAAGTTAAAACATGATGTTTTAATACAAAACCTTTTCAAAGTTAGTCAAATAAGTTAGTTTAAACAAGTCTGGATAACCGCAAGTTAGCGGATATTTCGAATGCCTTTAAAACCTTCTCAAAATACTATAAGGAACCTCTTACCCAAAGTCTTTGAATTTTTTTATAAGTTTTTCTTGGTTTTTCTTTTATAAACTAAGTGGCGACTCTTTTTATTTTTGAAAACGTTTTGAAACTTTAACTTAGTTTTCGAAATAAATTTTCAAATAGTCAAAATAAAACCATTTTTCCCGAAAACAACAATATCATTATTCACATGAATGTTGAGTGCACTAAGCTTCATCCCAACTTCCGGCTCTTCATCATCTTTTTCTTCAAGCACAATCTTTGTTGCACCTAAATCTGTAGGCTTCACAACGACCTCCACACTAGGCTTCTTCACCACACCACTCACTCTTCTGCTCCTTGTGACAATAGCCATAACATGGCCATCATTCTTTGGATTTATTGTCGTGTCACTACGGAGTGTCCCCTTTATTCGAGGTGTCATTTGGGTCGACAACTGGTTCATTTGCACCTCGAGATTCTTGATTGAGGCTAAGTTTGAGCTCACCATTTGGTGAAGCGTTGACACTTTGCTTTTAAGCTCCTTCACTCCACTATCGGTTGACTCAACCTTTTTCAAGATAAGGGACAGCATGTCTTTGATTTTTGAATGTCCAAGATTGCTCACGGTGGGTTGATATGAGGCGTCGACCTTAGGAGGTGGCACATATGAATTTGAACTTTGGTGATTATCTTGAGATATTGTGGTGAGATATCTAGTTGATCCGCGGCACCAGTCTCCTTCTTTTTATGTTTACTTCCTATCTTTTATTTTGGACAGTGTACTAAGTATGTCAAACTTGTATAATTTATAGGCTCTTGTACTATGACTTCCAGATTTTGAGGGGTTTGGGTTGTATTTTGCATTTCTATGCCTATTAAACAATATTATAGATTTCTTACGTATTTTCACTTTTAACTTTTACTTAAATGATAAAACTGGAATAAAATTGGTTATGATTCGCCTATCGAACTTAGGTGTTGGTGCGCTCACGGCTTGTAGATTTTGGGTTGTGACACACAATATTAGGTTGTCTTCCTTATAGTTCCACTTTGGTGAGCCTCACTATTATCATCATTGGTGCTAGTTTTAAATTCTCATTCTATTGCATACCCGGGTTGCATCCCAAGAATTTAGTATTCTTTTGTACATTATAGACGTCCCATGGCATATTGTGGTTGGTATTGACATGTACATGAGGACTTTATGACATTCATCATGACATAATGATATTTTATATTACTATGAGGCCTTCGAGTGATATATTCCACTTATTAAAGTTGTTTAACTCTGAAGGCATTAGGTGTCAATCACATGCTCATCAAAATTGGGTCGTGGTAAATCTAGATCGGTTGGTTTGGCTGACTACTTTGTTAGCCGGAGGGGTCTTTCCTAACATCACAGCTAAACTTAGGGTGTGTTCAGTATGGAGGAAAAGAAAATGTTTCCATATTTTCTCATGTTCATTTGATTAAAAAAAAATGGAAAATATTTTCTTTAGGAAAACGAGCTTCTTGAAAATAAGAAAAATGATTTTCTTAATAAAAATAGAGAAAACAAGTGGAATTGTCTCCTACTAATCTCAAAACTCCCCACCCCCACCCCTCACCCTACCCTAATTTTTTAAATTTTATTAAATAACATTTTGTAACCCCCGCCCCTTCCTCCACCCACCCTACCCCAATCTTTTAAAAAGAAATTAAAAAATTTATTTCTTCTACCCCACCCAACATCCCAACCACCCCACCTACATCCACCACCCTACTTATCCCCACCCCTCCTAATCCACCACCCTACTTATCCCCACCCCTCCTAATCCACGCCATCTACCTTGCCTTACCCCCAGCCCCCACCTATCCCTCCCACTCCGCACCTACCACAACCCCCAGCCCCAACCTACCCCTCCCACACCACATCTACCACAACCCCCAGCCCTGCCCCTGCCCCTCTCCCTCCCCCTCATCCACCATAATATGCATCACTTTATTTCTCTACCTATTCTTATTGTTTTGTATTAGAGATATACAAATGCTTTTAGAATATTATTTTTTATTTGTATATCGAATACAAGAAAATAAGTAAAAAATAACTACTTTTGCTAGAAAATATTTTCTTGAAAATATTTTCCTCCATACTGAATACACCCTTAATATGTGCAAGTTTTACCAATAAGTCTTGCTGCTCGTTCCTCCACTCATCCTTCTTCTCTTTTTCAATTAGAGAGTGTTCATACCCACAATCACTAGTGTTTTGTTATGCCTTAACAAATAAGAAATGAAATCGGACACTGAATTTTTTGGAATAATTTTTGGGATTTTCTATTAATTGGAAAAACAATTACAAAAAAGGAAACTACAACTGAATTCCAAAAATACAATAGAATTAGTCCATAGCCATAAAATGTAGAATAGAATAGAAAGATAGTTTAGAGAGAGAAGAAGAAGATAGAAGCAGAAGACGGAGATGAGCACGGGGGAAGAAATGAAGATGAGATGAGAGAGAATGCAATACCAATTTCGTGAGTTTTAGTTGCCAATACCATAGTTAGTTATAGGATTGCCCTTGCTAGAGTTGATCTCCACCGTTTCTTTTCATTTTTTAAGATATTATAGTATACCCCTCTGATGTTTAATCATGCTACTCGATATTAAATCTCATTAGCTCATAACATCACTCTCCCCTTCAAATCATCCTTGACCTCAAGGATGACTATCAAAATCTGGGAACTTAGCCTTCAAATAAGCATAATCTTTCCATGTAGCATCTTCTAGAGTCAAGTTGGACCATTGCACAAGGACTTTCACGGATGCTAAATTCCCCTTTTTGCACATCTGTCTTCTCAAAATAGTGATTGGATTAACCACACACTGTCCATCATCATGTGTGTTAGGAAGCACTGTTTTGACTCCATATCTAGTTCCAATTTTCTTCTTTAGAAAGGACACATGGAACATAGGATGAATCTAAGGGGAAGCAGGTAATTCTAGCTTGTAAGCTACTTGGCCAATCCTGCTCAACACCTTAAAGGGACCACAATACTTAGAGCTCAGCTTAAGGTTATTTCTTAAGGCCACATAAGTTTGTCTATAGGGTTGTAGTTTCAAGAACACCATGTCAGCTACTGCAAACACTCTCTTAGTTTTGTGCCTATCAGCATATATCTTCATCCTGTTTTGGGCCTGTATTAGGTAGTCTTTGAGCAGTTGGGACTTTTGTCTCTACATCACCAAATCTTCAGTTGCAGGAACTATAGATTCAAGCATAGGACCCAAGGAAATATGAGAAAGGGTGAATCCATAAAGTGCTTCAAATGGAATACATTGGATACTGGAGTAATAATTAGTGTTATACCACCACTCAGCAAGTGATAGCCATTGCATCCACTGTACTTGTCTACTAGCAGTCATGCATCTTAGATAGGTTTCAATGCACCTATTCACCCTCTGAGTTTGTCCATCAGTCTAAGGGTGATATACAGTACTATACTTCAAGTGTGTGCCAACCAGCTTGAAGGACTCTTGCCAAAAATGTCTAAGGAATCTATCAGTGACAATGGACTTAGGGAATCCATGTATAGCATGGACTCTTTTTTGAAGAACACATGAGCCACTTTTAGAGTTATAAAGGGATGACTCATAGCTATAATACGCGAACTTAGTCAATCTATCTACCATTATGAGGATCACCTTTTTGCCTATGGATATAGGAAGCCCTTCTATGAAATCCATACTTATGTGTCTCCATGCCTGGTCTAGGATTGGCAATGGTTGTAAACCTGGATAAGGAACATGTTCATCCATATTTCTTTGGAAAATGTCATAACTGTTAACATAAGTGTTGACCATGTCTTTCATGCCAGGCCAATAAAATAGTTGTTCAAGTCTCTTCAAAGTGCCCTGCTAACTTGTGTGACCTCCTACAGTAGAGTCATGAGATATAGATAAGAATTGTTGTCTAAGTTCACCAGTAGTCCTTCCATAATCTTTCCTTTCCTCCTTAATCCCCTGAGGTGTAACTGCATAGGCTAGGACCTTGTTTACCACAGCTAGTTGAGTGATCAATTTAGTGCACATCTGATCACTTATATAATTATTGTCTACCTCCTGCATCCAGACTAGTATGGTCACACCAGTGGTGCACAGTAGAGCTGAGATGTTGGCCATTTCGCCAAGGTTGGTATCCTCATATTTCCTTGAAAGGGCATCAGCCACCCTATTTTCATATCCTTTTTAAACTGTACCTCATAATTTAGTCCTAAGAGTTAAGTGAACCCTTTTTGTTGAATAGAAGTAAAGAAATTTAGTTCTAACAGATATGCTAAGCTATGGTGATTAGTTCTAACAATGAAATGCTTGTACTATAAGTAGTGCCTCCACTTATCAATAGTGTTTAGTAAAGCTAAGTACTCTTTCTCATAAATACTTACCCTAGTGCCTTAGAGCCAAAACCTTGTTGAAGTAAGCTATGGGCTTGCCTTGCTGCATCAAAACTACTCCAATGCCTGTATTGTTGGCATCATTCTCCACAATGAACTCTTGTTCATAATTAGGGGTAGAGGTCATTTCCACCTTATTCTCAAATGCCTCAGCTGCATGTGAGTTCCATTTGAAGCCATCCTTCTTTAACAAATCAATCAAAGGTTCACATATTTTTCCATAGTTAGCCACATACTTTTTGTAGTATCTAGTCAGGCCTAGAAACCCCCTTAGAGCCTTCAAGGTCACAAGTGTTGGCCAGTCAACCATGGCTTGAACCATGTCAAGATCATTAGACACCCATTCACCAGTAATCACATGACCTAGGTATTCTACTTGTGTTTCTCAAAGGTTGCAAACAAGGTGTGATACCTTAAAATTAAAAACTTAAACGTTGTAGATGACTTGACAAAGATTTGATAGAGACAAGTGTATCATCAAAGAAGACTAGAACAAACCTTCTTAGTAGCAGCTGAAATACTTGATTCATGAGTGCTTGAAATGTATTGTACCATTAATGAGGTCAAAGGGCATCACTCTAAACTCATAATGCCCAACATGAGTCCTGAAAAAAGTCTTGTGTACATCTTCCATCTTCATTCTAATCTGGTGATAATCAGCTCTTAAGCCTATTTTGGAAAAAATGTTAGCCCATACAGCTCATATAGCAAGTTATCAACAATTGAGATTGGATATTTATTTTAACAGTTATCTTATTCAAGATCTTATAGTCAGCACAAATCTCCATGAGCCATCCTTTTTGTTAACCAATAAATCATGAGAAGAAAAGGGACTCTATGTTGTATGATCCCTGTATTAAGCATTGTAGGCACTACTTTTCCATTTCTTTCTTCTATAAGTGGTTATACTTGTAAGGTCCCAAGCTGATAGGTTGAGCACTATTCATCAAAGGTATATATGTGGTGGTCAAAGCTCCTAGGAGGTGGAAGTGCGGTTAGTTTAGCAAATAAGTCCTTGTACCTCAGCAGTAAGGCCTGAATAGCCTCATTCACCTCTTTTTAAGGTGCAACCACAACACTTATCATGAACAGATGTGTTATGATCCCTTGGCCCTTCATCAGAATTTTGCCCATGGAGTTACCACTGATCATATTCAATTGTCCCTCTTTAGTAATACCCTTCAAGACCACTTTAGCTCATTTTCTCCCAATAGTTACACAGTTTTTCTCATGATCAAACTTAGTTGGATTTTAATTTTTCATCCAATCATTCCCAAGAAATATATCACAGCCTTCCAAGTTCAGTACCCCCAAATGCTCCTTCAAAGTTTTGCATTGCATCTTCCACTCATACCCTGGGAAGCTCTTAGTATAAAACACATAGTTGCCATCAGCAACTGTAACTCTGACAGGAAGGGAGTGTTGAGGTGTAGGCTAGTCTCTTTAGCAGTTTGAGCATCAATAAAATTGTGTGTACTCCCTAAATCCACCAACATTGTTAAGGATATATTATTGACTACTCCTTTCAAATGATGTTGTTGACCCCTTGATTACGTCCACTCAATGAACTGAGACAAATAGCTTCCTAAATTACATGTTCCAGACCTGCCTCTAGTTCAGGATCTTGAGAGAAACTCAAGATTTCCAACTATTCTTCAATTTCTTCCCCAGTTTCCCCCAATAAGCATATCAAATGCATGTGCTGACACTGATGACCTGGTCCAAACTTCTCACCACATTTGTAGCAAAGGTGGTTGGCCTTCCTATGTTTAAACACCTCTTGGCTAACCCTGAAAGTGTTATCCCCTATTAGTGACTCCTCTAGCAAGTACCATTGCATTACTAGCTTTAGAATTAAGAGAGTTGCTTGTTCTGGGCATAGGCATGTGGATTTACTTCCCTTTTCTGTCTACAACCTCTAATGCCTTCTCCTGTACCCTGACATTCACTGTAGCTTCCTTAAAGCTTGAGGTTTAAAAAAAATTGCAGTCATTCTAATCTCATCCTTGAGGAACCCAATAAAACTGGACACAAAATGAGACTCATTTAAGGTTGGGTTTCTGAGTAACATTGGAGCCTTAAGGATCTCAAATTTCTCCAAAAACTCATCAATTGAGCCCACTTGTTAGAGCCCATTGAAACTCTCAACAGTATCCTCCAAGGGTTCAGTCCCAAACCTCTCACATAATTCCTCCTTAAGCTGCTCCCAAGTTCAATCCCACCAGCCAATTGATAGAATTTGTACTAGGATTCCGTTGTTCCAACCAAGTGCACTACAACTACTTCGACCCTTTGTTCCTCACTGATGTGGAACATATTGAAATATTTCTCACACCTACAAACACCAAAAGTTTTGGATCTGTAACTTCAAACATAAGAATCTCGAATTTAGGTACTGGAAGGTGCCAACCTGCTTGTCGAATTCCACGAGCTTCTGGAGCTGCTTCAGGCAGAAGAACATGTGTTGGTGGTCGATTCCACGTTCACCGACCATTGAAGCTGGAAGTAAACCTTCTCCAGTTGTTGATTCCTCTCAATCGTTTCCAGTTTCTCAATGATTTGAGCTAATGTTTGACCTACTCCAGCATGTTCTCGAGACAAGGTGAGGTGAGCCGCTGCGATTTCCCCTTTTTTTGCATTCAATTGCTAAAGTGTTTCACTCTGTCGAGCCAAAACCTCATTGTTCCTGGTGGTTCTTTTATCTAAAACTTTCAATTATGTTTCCTCGTTCACTTTCATATCTGCCACAGTCGTAAAATCGAGGCTTTGATACTAATTTGTTGTGCTTTAACAAATAAGAAATGAAATCGAACAGAAGTTTTTGGAACCATTTTAGGGATTTTCTGTTAATTGGAAAACAATTACAAAAATTGAAACTACAACTAAATTCCACAAATGAAATACAATTAGTCCATATCCATAACCTATAGAATAGAAGAGAGAGAAAGTTTAGAGAGAAGAAGAAGAAGATAAAGCAGCAGAAGGAGATAAGCACGAGGAAGAAGTAAAGATGAGATGGGAGGAAATGCAATACCAATTTCGTGAGTGTAAGTTGTCAATCCTATATTTAGTTATAGATTGCCTTTGCTAGAGTTGATCTCCATTGTTTCTCTTCATTTATTAAGAACATATCTAGGTTGTCTACGTGTTATAATAGTATACCCCTTTAATGTTTAATTATGCTACCCGATATCGAATCTCATTAGCTCATAACATGTTTGAGATTGTCACAGGAAAGGACATCAGAAAATTCACAACAGAGCAGCCATGGGGGATCCCCCCATCTCATTCTTGCAATTCCAAACCAGCATAACTTCCAACCCTATTCCACCAGGCAATCGACCCTATAGAGACCAATTCAACCAGCACTGCCCTATGCCAAACCTTAAACACCTTCATCCAAGCATACAATACCTTAAGTACTTCATTGCAACACGTGGACTGAAATATCGACACAACACTTCAATATCAACATGAAGTCCATAAATCAACTAGCATACAAGAAGCCTTATCTAACCTGGTCGACAGAATGCTCCCAATGGAATAATGAACTTCAGACTTTGTTTATTTTTCTGAAGTTGATGGTAAATCAACACTAGTACATTTTGGGTGATTCACTGCCTTATGTGGAGAATGATTGACACAAATGGCAGATCTTTCCTCTACCTTGATGGGACAACCTTTGAATGGTTTGCTTTGCCAGCTAATTTTGTTCAAAATTGGACCGATATTGAGAGGTTATTCCATAATAGGTTCTACAGGTGATAGCATCCACAGTGGCATACCTCCATTCAAATTGGTGGGTTTCAATCGAAATCACGAAGATGTTTATAGTGAAAGAAAAGTTCGAGATGAGCCCAAGAATTACGATAACAAGTGAGCTTAGTAATACACATATTTCATAATCCAAGTTCAAGCTAAAGAAGTGGAAAATTTGGGCTTCATTAAACCTCAAAGGAGAGGCCGAAGAAGTTGAATTTTCATTGTCACATGAAGGCCCAAAGGAGAGTCAAAGAAGCTGCCACATGGCGACTCAAAGGAGCCAAGGAGAGGCTGATTTGCATGCACAAAGGTGCTGAAATCTCAAGTTCAAAAGGGCTGAAATTTCTTCCCAACGTGGGGCTGCTTTGGGGTGACTTTGGTGTCAAGTTTTGACACTTTTTCCCTTTATTTTTGTTAGCTAATTTTAGGAAGAATTTTAGTATTATTTTACTTGCTTTCCTAGTTTAAAAGTTTTCTAGTTTAAAGTTTCCTAGTTAGGTTTTACTAATTATTTTCATAAAAGTAGAATTCGAATCCCATGCTATTTGGGATAGATTTTTCCCTATATATAGGGGTAAATTTTATTATTTTAAAAGAACATTATGATTAATATTATTTGAGAGGTTTCTCTTCCTTACACATTTGTGTGTAGTGACTATGAATTTATCTTACAACCTTATAAGAACGATTATTTAAGAGGTAAGATCAATTCTTTAACTTGATATCTTTGGTTCTTATTCGTAAATTACAGAAGGTAATTAGTCTTATACTAATTGTTGTCTCTAATTTCTTTGAAATAGGGGTCTAGATCACTTTTGATCTAAGTTCCTGAATTGACTCTATTAGTATCATAATTAGTTTTAATTTGCTAATTTATGAATATTAAGATCAATTAGGGTTTTTAGCACTAATCTTGAAATTTGGGGATTTTATTCTCAAATTTCATATATCTTTTAATTACTTGTCTTTAATCTTAGTATTTTCGTTTCCGCATTATTTTCTTGTTATTCAAGTAACCCGATTCTTATCAGCAGGCCTCGCCTAAAAGTCACTATTATCGACCTATCTAGCTAAGACACCACATTGATGAACTTACCCCAGATTACCTGGCACTAAAAGATAGAGCGACAATGCATGCTTATGAGTTATGAGCAATCCCCAATGTATCAATATTCTAATATAATAGTTGGACAAAATATATAATCAACTCAAGAAGATATTAAATCCCAGGGGTGTCAAAATGAACCGAATCGCATATAACCCGTTCAATCCGTCCAGAATTTTATGGGTTGAGTTCATGATAATTTAATATTGAGTCAATTTTCAACTCATTTGAGCTTAACTTATTTGAAATAATTTTGAGTTGAGTCCAATTATATCTCCAATTCAACCAACTTATTTAATGCTTAGTATTTTCAATAAGAAAACAAGCTTCTTGAAAATAAATAAAATGATTTCTTTGATGAAGAAAAATCACATACGCACCCCACCACACCCCCACCCTACCTTACCCCACCCACCCACCCCCACCCCAAATTTTTTTTTAATTTTTTTTAGTTTTTTTTAAAAAAAAATCTTTTCTACCCCACCCCCACCCCAATCCCCCAAGCCCACCTCCACTTCACATGTCAAAAATTTAATTTTTTTTTCTACCTCACCCTCACCCTCTACCACCCACCCCCTTACCTCCACCCCATCCCCCCTCCCTCAATTTTTTAATTTTTTTTCTAACCCTACCCCCCCACCCCCAACCTACATCCACCACCCCGCCTACCCCAACCCCTACCCTCACCTTACCCCTCCTCCAATTGAAAATATTTTCTAGGAAAACAAGTTGTTTCTTACTTATTTTCTTGTGTTTGGTACACAAATAGAAAAGGGTGGTGGTGGTGGGGTAGAAAAAAATTAAATTTATTTTATTTTTCTTTTAAAAAATTGGGTGGGGAGTGGGGGTGGGGTGGTGTAGAAATTTTATTTTAAAAAAAAAAAATTGTTTGTGGGGGGGGGGGGGGGTGTTTGGTGGGTGGGGGATTTAATAGGATGGGTGATAATAGTATGATAGTACAAAAGTATGTTTATATAATAGTAGTATTGTTTAGATTAAATAGGTCAAATTGAGCGGGTCATGATCCAATCCAATTTTTGACCCAATTTAAACCAACCCAAAGTAAATATGGACAAGATCATGACCCAACCCAATTATAATTCAATTCATTTTAATCTCTCCAATTTCAACTCAACCCGCGCATTTGACACCTCTACTAAATCCTTAGGAGCTCCTGGACCTCAAGCAACTAGCCACCAAAGGTACCAGGGTATAAAAACTTCATCTTACAAAGTTATATAAGAAGAGACAACAGAGGGAAAGAACCCCAACAAGAACAATAATTTCATCAACATATCTTAACCGATTGATTTCGGGGGAAATACTAACCACTATAAGGCAAGTTTAGTTGTTAACCAATTTCATCAACTTATCTTAACCTATTGATTTTGTGGGAAATACTAACCACTATAAGGCAAGTTTAGTTGCTAAAAGTTATACTCAAAAAGAAGGTATTGATTACAAAGAAATATTTTTTCGGTTTCAAAAATTGCTTTCTGAATTGTGAATCACATGTATCACTCAAAACTTTTGTGAATAATGCTCAACGGTGCATAGTGCAACCATCTAAAAG
The DNA here is from genome assembly GCA_003996215.1 of Jaltomata sinuosa. NCBI lineage: Eukaryota > Viridiplantae > Streptophyta > Magnoliopsida > Solanales > Solanaceae > Jaltomata > Jaltomata sinuosa. Next base: position 36,999 of record QJPP01003430.1, read on the forward strand.
TTAAATATACACTCAAAGAAAAGGATTGCTTCACTAGAATGAAATGTGCAGCAATTATGCAAAGACTGCATGGAACATCTATTTTCAAATGATGTTACATAAAACACACCTCGGAAGGCTAATTTACATACACAACCAATAGTTGAGCACCAAGTAGATTCTGCTTTGGTTGGGGAAAGGAGGCTTGTTCAGTCATCAAAGGTGCTATGGCATGAAGTCGAGACTATAGATTGATAAGTTGGAAATAATGCAAAAATTCACATTATTCCTACCAAACATCTAACTGAAGATTACAAACAATGACTGATCCTATTTATCAATCGGAGTCTTCTTCATACTGTTGAAACTCTCCACCTTCCTGCACATAGTTACCATCACATGGCAAGAAACACTGCCTCAAATTCTGTGATATCACCAAGAAAGGAATTAATGAAAGCTAGAAAGGGGAAGCTTACCTCCTTCTTGTTAAAGTCCGCCATGGCAATATCAAACTCTCTTCGTTTCTCTGTTGCTATATCATAGTAATGCACTTTTTCCTAACAACCAGTAAAGTCCAATATAAATGGTTTCTTCTCGGATCTTCATAATTCTATTTTCAGAGGAAACAAGTGCTTTAACAGATACAGATGTTGAATGAGAATATATAATATGGTCCAAAAATGCAAGTGTCCCCCTCATCAGGCAAGAATTTGATGACGTATTCAGGACTAGTTGTTCACAGATATACTTGATCACGTGTTTTTCTTTTCTTCTCTTTTTTTGTAATAAGATATATTTTAAAAAAATCTCTAGGAAGGTGATCACCAGCTGAAGCTAAGAAACGATACAGGGTGATAGCATCCACAGTGGCATACCTCCATTAAAGTTGATGGATTTTAGTGAGAGATCAAGAAGATGTTTATCGTGGAAAAAAAGACCAAGAATGAGCCCTAAAATTGTAGAGAAGAATGAGCTAAACGCTACACATATTTCATGGTTCAAATCCAAGCCCAAAAGAAGGAAGATGGAGGCTCACATGAAGCCCAAAGAGCAAAAAACCAAGGGAAAAGTACACAAAATAACCTATAAAACTAAACTAATTACACTCAAATGCCCCCTCCTATACTTATTCTTAAAATACCTATTCGGCACAAATTAATTACCCGAGATACACCCTATACGCAGCCTTTTCATCCAATAATTTGCATTCTTAAAATATCGGCGCTCTTTCCTTTGAGCAGCCTTTTTCTCTTTCCAATTTGTCAGCCTTCCATTTCATTTAAAAGTTTCTCTGTTCTTTTCTTCTTCTTTTTCCTTTCTTATATTTTTGCACTTTTCTGTTCTTTTTATATTGCTTATTCTTCTTCATTTTAAATGTAAAGATAAATGTAGTAGCTCATTTTTTTATTAATAAAATATAAAAAAAAATAGTTAGATTAAAATAAGAAATAATTAAAAAATATATAAAATTCACTATTTTATTTGTTGAAATTTAAATTAGTAGAAACATATATTTTTATTTTGTTAGTTTATCTTTTTTATTTTTTTCTCTTTCTATATTTTTTATTTTAAAAAAAAAAAATACAAAGATAAAAATATTAACTAACTACTTTTAGATCGATAAAAATAAAATAATTAAATAGCTAGATCATAATAAGAAATAAACTATATTAAAGTACACTAACTTATTTATTAAAATATAAATTAATGAAATTTATAGTTTTTTCACTGAAGCATACATCAATGATATCATGTCAGTATATAGATAAACTGTGATGGTATCATGGAGGTCTAACTGAAGGACTGGAGCAGACATCTATGATACTATGGTAGTATATTTATTTTTATAGTTTTTTTTGCTTTTGCAAATGAAAACAAAATATATACTCCCTCCATTTTAATTTTTTTTGTCATATTCTGACTTCGCATGGAGCTCAAGAAAGTAAAGAAAAAATTTAAATCTTGGGGTCTATTAAAGGACTGAAGCATATCTCAACGATACCATGTCAGTATATAGATGTATCGTGATGGTATCATGGAGGTCTCACTGAAGCACTGAAGCAGACATCAGTAATACCATGGCAGTATATAGATATACTATGATGGTATCATTAAGGAATGAAGCAAACCTAAATGATACCATGATAATATATAGATACTGTAGTGGTATACTGAGGAGTATCTCATTGAAGAACTGAAGCATTACTCTATGATACCATTTCAGTATATAGGTGTACTATGGTGATATACTAAGGAGTGTCTCATTAACGAACTGAAATAGTCTTTCATGATACCATGTCAGTATATAGATATACTATAATGGCATCATAGAGGTCTCACTAAGGTTTGAAGCAGACATCAATGATATCACGACAGTATATAGATACAATGTAACGGTATCATTGAGGCCTGAAGCAAACCTCCATGATACCATGATAGTATATGAATATAATGTAATGGTATTATAAAGGATTGAGAAGTGTGAAGTAGTCCTCCACAATACCATACCAGTATATAGATATAACGTGATAGTATACTGAGTAGTGTCCCATTGAAAGACTAAAATAGTTATCCATGATACCAAGCCAATATATATAAATATATTGTGATGGTATCATAGAGGACCGAGGATTGTCTCGTTGATGGATGATACCATTCCAGTATGTAGTTATACTATGGTGGTATACTAAGGAGTGTTTAATTGAAGAACTGAAACAATCTTTCATGACACCATGTCAGTATATAGATATACTATGATGGTGTCATAGAGGTCTCACTAAAGACTTAAGCAGACATCAATGATGCCACAACAGTATATAAATATACCGTGATGGTATCATTGAGTCATGAAGCAAACCTCAATGATATCATGATAGTATATGATTATATTGTGATGGTATCATAAAGGATTAAAAAGTGTCTTATTGAAGGAGTGAAGTAGTCCTCCGTGATACCATGCTAGTATATAGATATACTGTGATAGTATACTGAGTAGTGTCTCATTGAAGGACCAAAACAGTTATTCATGATATCATGCCAATATATAGATATGTTGTGATGGTGTCATAGAGGACTGAGGAATGTCTCATTGATGGTGATACCATTCCACTATATAAATAAATATACTAAGGAGTGTCTCATTGAAGAACTGAAACAGTTCTCCATGATACCATCACAGTATATCGATATACTGTGATGGTATCATGAAGGATGAAAAGTGTCAGACTGAAGGACTGAGCAGACCTTATTGAGTGTGAATGAAATTAGATCGTGAAAAAAAATAAAAGAAAAAAAATAAAATAAAAATAAATAAAATAAAACAAAAAAAAGAAAGGAGCTAAAATTGAATATGAAATTAGATTATGTAAAAAAAGTATAATATGATTTGAGAAGAATAGATAAATGAACAAACAAGGAGAAAAAAAAGTTAAAGAATAAAAAAATAAATGAGAAAAAAAGGAGTAAAACAAATTAAAAAATATGGACGAATGTTTATTATTTCAGTTATCTTTTGTTGTTATATAGAAAAAAGAATAATGAAAAAGAGAAGAAAAAAATCATGAATGAAAATAGATTAAGGAAGAAAAAATAAAAATTAGAAAAGGAACAAGATAAAAAAATTAAAAAACAAAGAGAAAATGAAAAACAAAAAAAAAAGGAGCCAAAATTAATTATGGTGAAAGAAGAAAATAATAAATAACATGATTTGTGAACAAAATAAATGAACAATAAAGGAGGAAAAAATGAGAAAAAATAAGAGTGAAAAAAGAAAAAAAAATAAGAAGTAGAGAAATAGAAAATAAATAACCAAAAAGGAGAAGAAAAGAGAGTAAAAAAAGAGGATGAATCAGAGTAAGGTGTAAAAAAATAAAAATAACATAATTTGAGAAAAAAAGGAAATTAACAAAGAAAAAAACGAGGAAAAAAACAGAAGAAATGAAGAATAAAGAAAAGAAGTAGAGAAATAAAAAAAAATGAATAAAAAGGTAGCTAAATATAACTACAAAAAGCTACAAGGGAAGGGGGCATTTTCAGTAATTAGTTGGGGGGTATTTTATGTAGGGGGTATTTAATTGTAAATAATTTGCTCCTATGGGGCATACATGTACTTTTCCCAAAAACCAAGCCAACAAAGAGGCTGAAATTCTGCCCACAAATGGGATACCGTGCACACCCACGTGGCAGCAGATTAAAACCCAAAAGTGGCTGTTTTGGAGCTGCTTCTCACGCCCAAATTTGGGCTGAAAAGTCACGCCCAAAAGTTGGGTTGCTTGGTTCTATAATTGGAAACTTTCCTTTATTTTTGTTAGCTAGTTTTTAGAAGTATTTTTACTAGTTTTCCTAGTTTAAAAGTTTCCTAGTTTAGAAGTTTCCTAGTTAGGTTTTACTATTTATTTCCATAAAAGTAGGATTCAAATCCCATGCTATTTGGGATAGGTTCTTCCCTATATATAGGGATGAATTTTATTATTTTCATAAGAACATTATGATTAATACTATTTGAGAGGTTTTTCTCTTCTTTACACCTTTGTGTGTGGTGACTTTGGATTTATCTTACAACCTTAGAAGAACGATTCTTTAAGAGGTAAGATTAATTCTTAACTTGATATCTTTGGTTTCTACTACAACAACAACAACAACATACCCAGTACGCAGACTGTACCTTTACCTCAGATGAAATAAAGAGGTTGTTTCCGATCTTTGGTTTCTATTAAAGTAAATTAAAGAAGGTAATTAGTCTTATACTAATTGTTGTCTCTAATTTCTTCGCAATAGGGGTCTAGATCACTTTTGATCTAAGTTCTTGAATTGACTCTATTAGAATCATAATTAGTTTTAATCCGCTAATTTATGAAGACCAAGATCAATTAGGGTTCTTAGCACTAATCTTGAAATTTGGAGATTTTATTCTCAAATTTCACATATCTTTTAATTTTTTGTCTTTAATCTTCATATTTTCGCTTCCGCATAATTTTTTTGTTTATTCAAGTAACCCGATTTTTATCACAGGGTATCAACATCCAGTCCTTGCTTAAAGCCAACAGCATTTAAATTCTTCAGCAGGTGATCTGAAATAAGCTACCTACGACACTGAATTTACTTGCTGGATTCGGAATTTCAAAAACCTTGTCCAATAGAATTGGATCAGGTAGTGCTTAACGTGAACCTGAATGCTTAGAAGACCACTTCTGGAGAAAAGATGAGACTAGCCCCCACGATTAAGGGAAATAAAATGGCGGTAAGGATTAAAATACATTCTCTCTGATAGTGCAAAATTAACACGATAGAACAAGAAGGGTACTTTCCCTAGGGCATGACACCTAAGTGAGCTTCTCCTTAGTACTCTCCAAGCTTACCACCAACTTGTTGGTGAATAGTGAATCAGCAGGACCCTTCTACTACTGATTAAACAATTTAAGGATTCTATGACCTGAAAAAAGACAAAGATGAATGCAGAAAAGCTTGAAAGTTGGTAGTGGGAAGTCACTACACTTTCAGGCAATTTTTTTTTCTTTTTGTTGAAAAGTATTTCTTCTGAAAGAGGGAAAAAAATTAAAGGAACGCATAGGTAAAATGTATGTCAATAGAAAAACAAACAAAAGTAACTAGCAAACAGAACAGATTTCCTTTTCTATTGATGCCCTTCAATTGTGTGGCAGATCCACTAGCACCACTTCAAAAGCATCATTTCTCTCGGACGAAAAAGAAGCAAGGACTCGCAAACTTACACCGACACAAACTTCTTTAGTTTACCCATGTTTGTTCACAATTCATGTGCCGGTAAATATGGATAACTATATATCCTAGTGCTTCATTACTCTTGGACCTAATAGAAGCAAGGGCTCAGAGTTTATAAAGAGATATAATTCTTCATTATCTCCACATGTTTGGTTGCAATTCAGGTGCCAGTTAATATGGATAAATACCCATCATAAGAACAGGTGGTATTAGGGGATGATGTGATACGTTCCAAGTATAGGAAGTGGGTAGTCAATGTAAAACAACTTTTACCTTGGACACATCACGCATAAGTTGCTTCAAATATTGATTTTCCCCCTAAATTATCTTAGATATTTTTAGACTAGACATCCAAAATAAGAAAACATATATTGGGAAAAATAATTGATGGTACACCACCACAACATTTCTGTTTCCTTGTCTTTTTTCCTCCTGCCTAGATTGTAAGAACTTGATTGATAAATGTTATTTAGCCACTCATTCACTTCGTAATACTTTGACACCATCTTGGGGTACTATTAGTTAAATGAACTTGACTTATCATCCAAAGAAGTAAACCTGCCTAATTGGACTAATCTGGTCAGAAAATCATAATCTAAAGCTGCTTCAGACTTGATGCTGAAACAATTTAATTGCTCTGATCTTCTCCCGCTCCAACATATTTACTCGCAAGATAAGAGCAACCCACATAATGAGCAACTAAGCTCCAAGTTCAGGTAAACAAAGAGATCATTTTCTTCTATTAACGCTAATAACTAGTCTAGACTTTAGAACAAAGAACCTCAATTATATAAAAGTGAAGAGAAATTATTTCCTTAATGGCAGGTCAAGTTCATGTTGGTGGAAACAAGTTTACAACCAGCAAATGCTTTAATCATTTCTTATGTACAAAACTAAAATGACAAGTCAATTGTTTGGTCAGATAAGTTAAGAGACAGCTTGCATTAACTTCACTGCATGTACAGAATATTGGAAGCCAAAACACAAAATGGAGGCCAATTTTAATGAATGGGCCTAAACTAGTATTGGCCTATGTTACATGGACTCGTTTAGGGTACCTTCCTGATATTAGTTGTGTCCAAGTATACAGTATGGTATTGTGCTGTTTTAACTAATATTTTGTTCATTTTGAAGAATTATACGAAGTACCCATACCCATATAACAGCCCTTCAACGCAACATAAGGCATGATCATGCAAATAATAAGAGAAGAGAACAATTAACGGATCATCCTCAGAATGCTTGCTTAATGTGTACTGTATCAGGAAGATTCACCTTGAAAATGAATGCACTGATAGACAAATGAGAGCAAACTAGAGGAGACAGAGTGAAAAAACTAGCTCAGAAGCACAACCTCATATGTCATTGTTTTCCACTTCTCTCCGCAAGCTTTCCCAATCTGCAGCATGATAGAAATGCAAAACATCACTGAAAAAATAAGAGAACAGTGCCATAAATAATCCAAACTAGTTAAAACCAAGGAAATATACTACACGGAATCCAGATTCAAGAGACACATACATCTCGCATTGACCTGACGTCTGGATTTTGCTCCTGGAATTCCTTACGGAAGTCCTCCCTGGAAATAGAAGGGAATAGTTAGTTAGCAGAATACATTGAAGTGGGTCTATTTTTGAGCTTCAACGAATCTATTTATATGCAACAAAAGTCTAGTTGGGGACACCCAAAAACACTAGATACGAAACAAAAGAATCTTGTGACAATCTCAATGAAGACACAAGTAAGTAAATAAAAGAGGCGCTCTCTCTAACAACTTAAACTTTTAGATGAGATGATCACACACTTTAATATGGTACCAGAGCAGGCAAAAGTCCTGGGTTTGAGTCTCACCGCACCCCATTATCAAAAAGAATTTCCACATGCCTGGTCCATGAAAAAAGAGAATCAGGCCCGCACGTGAAGGGGCGTGTTGAAGACATAATTAAGGAAATTAAAAACATACCCTTTAAGAGCTTAAGCTTTAAAAAAGATGGTCACACATTTCAATAAATCTTTTAGAGGGTGCAGGGTGGTAGTGAGGGATGAAATAACTTAGATCGGAGCATGTTGGATAACACAATGATGGCATAATACTTGAATCCTAGATTTTTTTTCCCTGAACATGAATTTACTGGCAATACTTTGAAGCACCTTATTTTTCATTGGTAATTTGAAGCACCTTTTATTGTCTTTACCTAAGTTGCGCGGACTCTTCACTTTTGATGCCGCACCCGTGTCGGATTCTCCAAAAATACACTACTTTTGGCGAATCCGACACGCACCCATTGACATTTTTGAAGAGTCCGAGCAACATAGGTCTTTACCTTTTTAACTCATATCTTAGATCTATTTTCATAAGCCACTGGAATATGTATTTCACTGTTAGTGTTTCTAGATTCATATTCACTTGGAACAATCTCAAAGATTCAGATTTACTTGGATTAACTGTAAGTTTCATATATCTTCCATTTCTTAAAAACTCTTACTTGTCTGAGGACCAAAAGCAGTTACTTCTTGCTTAATCTTATTACTTGGAGGAGGAACATCAGCAATTTCTTGAGGTTTAAACACTATGCAATTTAATGAGTGAAGAATTATGAATTGACATGTATAGATACAAAGCAACTTTGCTACTTCTTCTATGCATTAAGTAGCCTTCCCTTGAGGGCTATTGCTGGGGAATTCTAAGTAATGCTCCTAGAATAGCAATTCTAAACTATTTCATCAAAAAATTACCAATTCTCAACTACCCAAGGTGTTATTTAGCCAGCTAATTTCATGCATGCAACCCCCCTTTCCAAAGAACTGTAGCATAAAATTTTTAAAAAAAAAATTACACTCAACAAATGCCTCTTCTAATGCACTCAATTCAGAGCCTACAGCTTGACAATAAACCTAAGTTGGATAAATTGTCAAGTTAGAGTCCAGAACATTAGTTTTAGCATATAGCCATACACCAACAGTAGTGCTAAATAAAAGCTTGACCATAGGAAATCACTTAGTTTCAGCTACTTCTTTCCCCTACCCTCTCCATATACCTAGAGCAATTCCTTCATAAACGGAAGCCGAAGCAGAAAATGTTCTAGGGAAGGGTCAAAGACAAGTGTCCACAGATAGAAGGGAGTTTCATCAGTGCTAATTACAGCTGCTTCAAGATGCTATTCATGCAGATAGACACAAAATATGCAAAGTGTATCCAAAATCACCGTTAAAAAGTTTGCCATAGGATTAAAGCATATTCCTAAGATAGCCTGGAAACTCACCAGAAATTTTTTCACTCTTCAGCCACTTGGTAAACTGTAAACACGAAACTGTATGATTGATCAAGATATATGCTGAAGACAAAAGCTAAGAGTGAATATGCCACTGTGGAAAAAACTCACAGAAAGAAGGAAGCTTTTCAAGATAGAGTGCTCAATCAAGTAAGAATTTTTAGGAGCAACTTGTCCGAAAGGGGCATTGAAGAACGGGAAATTTACAAGGTAATAAGGCCCTGTAATGGGTACAAAGGGCCAGGCTGTGGTAGTTTTATTTGGCGTTGCTCCAAATTATCTGAGAAGTGGAGTTTAAGAAACGCAGATATGGCAGCAGCAGCACAAATTTTCCATGAAACATGCACATCTGAAGTAAGTGCCTAAATGCTTCTTTCATTGCTTTGGTTATGAAATAAGAACTTTAGGCCTATCAGCTCTTATTGATGAATTTTAATTCAAAATAGCGCACATATATAGGTGACAACTTCATGTAAAAATCTTAATCTTTTCTAGGAGTATATAATTTCCCTTGAAGAAAAAGCAACTAAGATGCAGACATCCTGACATAGAAAAAGCAACTAACATGCAGACATCCTGACATTAGCAAAATTCCTAAATGAAATACTACTGAGATTGGTATTTCCTTTTTTTCATTCAGCAAGAAAAATCAGTGCATGCAGCTCAATTTTGTCTTCAAATCGTGTACTAAAAACGGGTAAATTTTTGGCTGGCAGATTGAACCAAAAAATTGTTCCCTATATTGGTGTATCAGCCATTCACTTGTTTGCCCAACCTATTTTTTACCTTACCACATTCAACTCAAACTAACCAATTGTGACCAATAACTTAGGATGCAAGGTAACCTGTCAGTCCACTAATTATAGCAAGATTAGAGTACAAGAAACTCCTAATAAACTTCTTGTAACATCTTCCATCTCCCAAATTGGCCGTACTCCAGAATCAGTGAACCATTCAATCTCACCCTTCCACAGAAGGGCATCCAAACATATCCATACCCTATCTTCTAAAAAGGAGGCCCACCCCATTATGAACCTTGGTCAATTTGAAGGTCTTTTCAATATGGAAAATTATCTTTGCAGGGTCATCATATCTAAAGGGGAACCTGAAACATTTGTTGTGGTTCCGGATTTGGAGAAGAGCATGGCTGAGGAACTTAAGAACAGAAAGAATGACATACTAAAAGGTTTCTATTTTGAAGAGGAATTGGACATTTCGGGTGATTTATCAGCGCGTAAACTTTGAGGTTGGAGGGAAGATGGAATCCTTGTAAGTTCATCAAAAATAAATTTATTCAATTATTTCTCTACCAAATAGGTGAGCTTTGGTCTAGTGGTAAGAGAGTAGGTGTGATGTGTGGGAGACACACATCACGGATTCGATCTTTACCACAGAAAAAACCTGGTAATTTAGTGGAGAATGATAGAAGGGCGAGCCCATTATCCATGAGTTTCCAACCGTGTGTGCTAGTCAGAATTTCTCGGTTATAAAAAAACAAAAATAAAGGCATCAACAACGTCTCTACAGAAGCATGAGAGGCAATCTCTGTGGCTAGAAACTCAAGGACATCGATAAATTTATATATGGTGTTCCCCTCTTGAGAAGAAAAAGGATGAGTTCAGTGGCCCTGGTGAAAAACTAGTATGAACTTGAAAGAAAAGGAACTCTTTGATGAGAAACTAGGATGAAGAAAGGTTATTCGTCAAAATAATAATAATAACATACACAGTGTATTCCCTATCTTCAATTAAATTGAAAACATTTCTAACTTGAGAGATTTTTTATTAAGTTTCGGAAGAACATAAGTGGATTTTAGTATGTAGCATATGTGAGAAAGAAAGAGTCGAAAAATATTAAGATGCGTAAACTAATAATTACACTAAACCCTATTTATAGACAATACATTACAATCCGTTTCCACGTAGGATACTATATACAATCATATTCTAACACTCCCCCTCAAGTTGGTGCATATAAATCGTATATACCGAGCTTGCTACAGATGTACCTAATACGAAGAGCAGTGAGGGACTTGGTGAAAATATCTACAAGTTAGTACTTGACTTCACAAATTCAGTAACAGTGTCTGTATCTCCAGAGACTATCTTTTCCCTGAAAAAGTGATAGTCAATCTCAATGTGCTTAGTCCTCTAATGAAATACCAGATTATTTTTTTTTGATAAAGTAAGTGGTATTAATAACAGCATCAAGAAGATGCAGGAATTACAAGATATGGTATTTGAGCTTACAAAAAATCTCTGGCTGACTATACAAACTATCTGAGCCAGAACTAGTGAGTTAATAAAGTCCTGAAGTTGTTTTGCATTAACAACAGGATACAAGTTGGACCAACTAAACAAATTGGCAATACACCTAGCCTTCAAAATGCGTAAGGAAGTTGACTCCCCATCAAAAAATCTCATATTCCTCTCTAACCAAATACACCAAAAAATACAAGCAGGTATCATGATCCAGATCTTCTTGATGGCTTTGTCAAATCTCCATAGGCTCCAACTCTCATAAGCATCCTTAACTGAGAGGGGTATAGTCCAATTGAGACTAGGGAGACAAAAAAATATGCTCCATAATTCTGAGGCCACCTCACAATGAAGAAGAAGGTGTCTGGTGGTGGTTTCAGCCTCTTTTTTGCACATATAGCATCTGCTTGGGAGCTGGATTTTCCTTTTCTTTAGATTGTCTTGGGTAAGACATGCCTCATATAGAGCTGTCCAACTAAAACAAACAACCTTAGGTGGCAGCTTGGTCCTCCAAATGAGTTTCCAGGGCCAGTTATCTATCAAGGGGTTTCTAGAGCACAACTGATGGTAACTTTCCTTTACTGTGTAGGTACCCTCACTGTGATGCCTCATTTGAGCTTGTCAACTGTCTGAGGAGTGATGTGACATTGCTGTAGTCTTGCAAAAAGATCTAACAACTTATTCACTTCCCAATCATGCATGTTTCTTCTGAATGTCCGGTCCCAGTTGTTCCCTTCTTTGTTAGCAGCGATTACAGAGTCGGGATCTTGATCTATTCTAAACAAGTTTGGAATGTCATCCTGAAGAGTGGTACTTCCAAGCCATTTGTCCTTCCAGAATCTTAAAAATGAGCCATTACCCCCCTCAAAGTGAGTCTGTTGAACAAAGGTGCCCGACAATTTTTTAATACCCTTCCAGAGACCCACTCCATAAGGGAGAGTGGAAGCCTTTGTGCACCAGTGATCCATCACTCCATGTTTAGCTATGACGACTTCTTTCCAGAACCCTGCATCCTCCAAGTTAAATCTCCAAAGTCATTTCATCATCATGCTTTTGTTGTGAGTTGTAAGGTCCTTGATTCCAAGACCTCCTAAATATTTTGGTTGAGTCACCTTCTCCCACTTGATAAGATGAAATTTGTGGTCCTCCTCATTGTTGCCTTCCTAGAGAAAGTCTCTCCTTAATCGGTTGACTAGGAGGAGACAAGTCCATAGTAGGTGTAGGGTCCAATGCAGTACGTGAATCTTTGGGCCTAATGTTGGACGCGGATGACGATGATAGGTCAGGAGTGGTAGCATTTTGGCTAGAGAGGTAGAAGTAACCATAGATTCCTCAAAAGTTGGTATAGGTAAGAGTGACTACAGAGATCAGAAAATGTAAAGGTCTGACTCGAAATAAGTGACATCGACTGACATAAGGTACGGATGAAGATCAGGTGAATAGCAACATTCCCCTTTTGAACTCGAGAATAACCAAGAAAGACACATTTGAGAGCACAAGGGGCTAATTTATCTTTCCCATGGGCTAAGTTATGAACAAAACATGTGCTCCCAAAGACTTGAGGATAAGAGAGTATAGAGGTGCATGAGGAAATAATATCGAATAAGGAATTTGATTTTGAATAGAAGATGAGGGTATCCGATTAATTAAATAGCAAGATGTGATAACTACATCATACCGAAAACGCAACTGAACATGGGATTGAATGAGAAGAGTGCAAACAGTCTCAGTGAGGTGCATATTCTTCCTCTTTGCTACCCTATGTTGCTCGGACTGTCCAAAATTATTGTCACACCTGAGTCGGATTCTCCAAAATGCACTACTTTTTGGAGTATTTGACATGCACCCATCGACATTTTTGAAAAGTCCGAGCAACAAAGTTGCTACCCATTCTGCTGGCGTGTTGTCACGACCCAAATTACGACAAGTCGTGTCGGCACCTACTCGATTCTAACTCGATAGGAGAAACCCTTATTACCCAATCACCCTTAAGCGGAATTCTTTTAAGCAGTTCAACATACCAACATCCAAGTGAAACTTATAATTATAGATTCAATTAAGCTTGAAAACATGCAATCCTTTTGAAATAATAAATACAACTTTTCCCCGAGGACCTAGTCTAGACATGTACAAGATCTTCTAAGTAGAGAATATGACAAGAAAATATATTTGTTGTTGTTTTTTTTGGATTTTGAATTTAAGTTATATTTTCAAATTAATTTATTTGTTTTAGTACTACTGACTTGTTATTTCACATTGCATGTTGTTCATTTTTTCACTTACAATTGACAGATTTTTTTAGTACGGGTGAGCTGGTCGTGGTGAGCTGATTCCAAGGGTGAGCTGGTTCACTATTCAGCTGCTCGACTCGCCAGGAAACTCACCACAAAAACAAAAAGTGACCAGAACTTGAAGAAATTAGTACGGGTTGGCTCGAAGTCACTGGGTGAATCCAACTGGAAAAAGAACTGATCGAAAGAGTGTCTGGAAATTGGCTCACGCGTTCGGCGCGTGATGTAGATCTCCCCGGAAAAAAGAACTTCTGCCTGAGAGTGTGAGCGCGTGGAGGAGATTCTGTTTGCTGGGTTTTGTAGGTGTTGGACGTCGGTGCTCTCCGGGGCTGATGGCAGTGTCAGTTTTCCCAAATAACGCAAACAACAGTTGGTCCAGTCGCCGGAATTGACGCACGGGGATTGTGACTATAATTTCTGAATGTTCCTGCCAAGCTCTAATATCATGTGAGAAATAAAGACTTCAACAATATTATTAAGATGCGTAAACTAATTTTTACACTAAGCCCTATTTATGGACTACACAATATTTTTCCATGTAGGATACTATATACAATCCTATTCTAATTTCTAACAACACAAAACAGCGTACAACACCTTATTAAGATTCGCTGATAAATACAAGACTTTGTAAAGAAGCCTAAACTACAAATTTGATAATCTAGTTTTTGTTTACTTGTCATAGAAAAAGACGTGAGCTTTTCCCTTGAGCTACTCATAAAGCGAATCCTTTCATTTTCTGGGGGATGACAGACTTAACCTGAAGTATATGACCAAGAATCCACCAAACCACAGTATAAACACAAAAAAGATCCCACAAACTAGAAAGACAGTGCCTTAAAAAGTGGATTCAGCTATATTGAAGTTTCTAAACATTGAGCCAATTGCTACTACTACAATAATAACTAGCGCTACAAATCTCTACTACTTTTACTGACATAAATATCTATAAATAGACCAAAAGCTCTTTTTTAGGCTCCTAGTAAACACTAAACCACTTACCTCGCCTTTTTGCACCTATCTTTCTTGCATGCTTACCTATAGCTCTCTTGTCTTAGTGACTCGTCCTCTTTTCTAAGACCTGCAAGTCCGAGTGACCTACTGGCAACCACCATCATGACTACAGGCAGGTAACAGAGTGACCAACAGGCGACGGGCAAGCAAGAAAAAAGCTAAACTAAGTGTATCATCATGACCAAACTTTAATCTCAACTGGTTGGCACTGCCAGGAACAAATGGTCACAGATTTTCTACTCCTATGTAAGGTTCAGCAAGTATGAGATATAGCCATATTTATATGATTGATAACTGAGATTCTACAGGCTATAAGTAGTTATTGGCAAAAAAACTTCTATATATCTCAGAATTTATTAAAAGGAACATCATGTGGGATGTTGCGCCCAATAAAGTTGACTATAACCACTTCAAAGGGAAAAAGAACAGACGACGGGTTGGGAGACAGCCAATGGCAATATCAATATTTCACGCTTAGTACAAATTTACCAACTAGCAGTTCCATTAACAGCTTGAGCTATTAATAAGCAGGCAGATATATTAATATGATTCTATACATCAAAGAAAAAGAAAGAACCCTAAATAGAAAAATAAAATATGATTGTAAGAAAAGAAAAAAAGACACTTCAGTAAAAGGTACATACAAGAAATAGAAGAAAGCAGTGGGGGGCTTCTTAGGCTTCTTGGCATCTATTTTTGTAATCTTCTTCTTGGAAGTGGCCCTAAGTTTCTTCCCAGATGTGGGCTTACTCTGCTTCACTCCAGATGCCTTTACTTTCTCGGCTGATTTTATCCTCAGTACCATTTGACTGCAATTATCAAGAAAAGAAATGGGGAGTGAGGACGACAAAAGAAAGAGCAAAAAATAACCTAAAAAAGGTTAGAAAGAACGTATTTTCTCCATTTTTGTTCTTCTTACCTTTTGTTTGCTGTCATGGAACTTTTGGTAGAGGCTGAAGTTGAAGTTGAAGTTGAAGCTGAAGCGGAAGCAGAGTTTTGATACTTTGACGAAGCTTTCTTTGCCATCTTTTTTTACCCAAGGGCAAACATCTCACTCTTTCTTTGGAACTTGGAAAGCCATTTTGTATTTACTGTCATGGCACGCGCAAGTGTGCAGTTATGTATTCTAATTTTATAAATTAATATAAATATTATCAAAATAAAATTTTGAGCAAATAACTAATTGTGTATTAGACTAGATACCGGCCCAATATATGCTATTTTTCTGTATCAATTTATGTGAAAAATAAAATTTGGAGAGTTTATTAAAAAATTTATATGAATTTTAAATATTTTTAAGTTGTTAATTATTATGATTTATATTTATTTTACATAATTTTTAGATAAGATATGTTACTCTCGTCGTTCCAATTTATGTGGCACTGATAAAATTTGGAGAGTCAACCAAATTTTTATAGAAATTTTAGATTTTTGTATGGTTTTTTAAATATTTTAAGTTGTTAATTATTGTGATTTATAATACTTTTACATAATTTTCAGATAATATGTGCTACTCTCTCTGTCCCGATTTATGTTACACTGATGGAGTTTGGAGAGTCAACCAAATATTTTATATAGCTTTATATATTTTAAGTTGTTAATTATTGTAATTTATAGTACTTTCTACATAATTTTTAAATAATATATGTTACTCCTTCTGTCTGAATTTATGTGACATTGATAGAATTTGGAGAGTCAATCAATTTTTTTATATATCGTTAACTATTTTAAGTTTTTAATTATTGTGATTTATAATACTTTTTACGTTTTCAAATAATATATGTTACTTCCTCTATCCCAATTTATGTGGCACCGAAAGAATTTCGAGAGTCAACCAATTTTGTTATATATCTTTCAAATATTTTAAGTTGTTAATTATTATAACTTATAGTAATTTTATGTAATTTTCAAATATATAACAAATTTTAAAAAAAATAAGATAAATAAATTAAACGGAGGATAAATACCAAAAAGAGACTTGGTCGACAAGCTGGCATGACAACCGACAGTTGTTTGTCAAGCCTCTTGTGTGTATATATATATATGTTAGAGTGGGTAAAAGTCTCACATTGATTGGGGAATGGACTGGTGGTCTGCTTATATGGACTTGGGCAATCCTCCCCTCATGAGCTAGCTTTTGGGGTTGAGTTAGGCCCAGGTGCCATATCTTTATATGGTATCAGAGCCAGGTCCATTTTTGTTTGGGCTCCCGGTTCACGCTCCAGTTGGGCCCTGGGCGTGAAAGGGGGTGTTAGAGTGGGTAAAAGTCCCACATTGGTTGGGAAATGAATTGGCGATCTGCTTATATGGACTTGGGCAATCCTCCTCATGAGCTAGCTTTTGGGGTTGAGTTAGGCTCAGGTGTCATATCTTTTAAACCAGTTCAGTAAAGGTAAATTAGTCTTTTCCCCCACTTTTAAATCCTTAACAATGTCGTTGTAGGGCCCTTAAGGGGGAGCTATATAAGAATTAGCCAAGTTATCCCTCATTACTTCAATCTAACCTCAAAAAGTAAGAAAAAGATTCTTCTCTCAAGTTCAAGGTCTAGAATTCCTTCTCCAAGTCTCCATCTTCAAGTTCTTGCTAAGGAATCTCCTAAGTTCAGGTATGTGGGTATTCAATAAGGGTTTGCTTTCTCCCTTATGCCCAAAACTCCAAGTTTTACTTTGATTTCATGAACTTCTCAAGTTAGGGTTCTTACCCAATTGCATGGTTTTTGTACAAATTTATTTTCCTCACGTTGCTATATGATTTCTAATCCTAATTACATGATTTTAAATGGTTTTTTACAAGTATTTATTTATCTCATGATTTGAAGGATAACCCTAACCTAATTTTACATGTATGATTTATTTTAAGAAAATTGGCATGTTTAGACAACATAACCTCATGCATTTAAGAAATTGCATACATAGTTCTTGAAGCTATGAATTTTTATAAGATTATGTATTTTAACTAGTGCTATGCAAACCTTTAAGATATGATCCTATATGAACAATATGACATCCTAACATGCCATCAATGCTCATGAACCATTTTTCAAAAGCAAGGTTTGTGAGTAGTATGACATCCAGGTTTACCATTATGACTATGAATAAGCTTTGCCATCTAGATATGTCGCATGTTATGCAAGAACTATGCTGTGTTTGGGAGTAGCATTTAGCACCGAGTCGATGAGTGTTCTAGATAACCCAAGTCTAGAACTATGTTGCCACCGTAGGTTTGCCTTTTAGGCGCACTTCAGGATCCTTATGTTTATGGTTCTAACTTTGGCCCGTTAGGACAACCTTTTTCAGTGTGGGTGTATGACACTGGACTCCATGGTGCTCATTCATCATTGTACCAAATTAAACTTGGGATCAACTAATTCATTATAGTACTCAATAATCTATGTTTAACCCAAATCAATCTCAAATTTTACAAAAATATAACCTCGCAAAGGCGTCATTCGAAACCCAAAATCACAATAACCCATTGAACATAAAGAGCAACAAATTGGGCCAAAAAATGAAAACCAAAATCACAATAACTCGTTAGGTTAAACAGCATCAAACTGAATGTTCAACTCAATGTTAAATTACTATTACATTTTAAACATTCACTAGAAACTCAACCAAAATAGAAAAGGAAGAAAAAGGGGGGGATGGGATCAAATCAATCAATCAACTACGTCATTGTACCAAATTAATTAGCTAAACTATTCCAGCTAATTTCATCCAAATACTCAAATCAAAATTTTTTTGCAAAATTTACCCAAATCGAAACCCAAAATAGTGTAAAATAATAAAACCCAAATGGAGTTTTCAAACACATTTCAATCAGCAAAACTGAACTAAGAAAATGCTTCAAACAGCTTAATCAAATCAATCAACTACGTAACTGTTAAGAGTCCCACATCGAAAAGGGATGGGTAATTGGTCTCCTTATGTGGACTTGGGCAATTCTCCCCTCATGAGCTAGCTTTTGGGGTTGAGTTAGACCCAGGTGCCATATATTTACATGGTATCAGAGCTAGGCCCATCCCAAATCTTTGTTTACCGATGTTGGTCCCCCATATTATATTGTTCACGCTCCAGTTAACAAGGTCTAAGCATGCGGGGGAGTGTTAAGAGTCCCACATCAGAAAAAGGATAGGTAATTGGTCTCTTTATATGGACTTGAAAAATTCTCCTCTCATGAGCTAGCTTTTGGGATTGAGTTAGGCCCAGGTGTCATATCTTTACACCCCAAAAGCTAGCTCAAAGGGAGGAGGATTACCCAAGCATTATAAGGAGACCAATTACCCATTTCATATCCGATGTGGGATATTTAACACCCCTCCGTATGTCCAGACCAAGTTAATTGGAGAGTGAATAATATAATATAAGGGCCCAATATCGGTGAACAAAGAATTGGAATGGGTCTTGGCTCTGATACCATGAAAAGAAAGGTCTTTGTAATGACCCCTTCCGGTCATTTATGCATTTTTGCCTTTCTTGTACCGTTAGAGCTTGCATGTAGTGGCCCCAAGTCATTTAAGGCTTGTCAGGACTGGTAGTTTGGTGCCCGGATCATTTGTTTGGTCTTTATGGTCGTATGATAAGTTTTGAAGTCAAGCAAGTCGGCAAAAGTTATTGTAAGTTTCTTTAATAAATTTTCTGAACTTTGGGTCAAATGACTCAGAGCTTTTCTCTCAATATATAAAGTGTTAGAAGTTCCTCTACCTACCAAATCAAAGGTCTACGAGTCTAGTTTCCAACGCACAAACCCTCACGTCAAACCGATCTCGGAGTAAAAAGTTATGACTGTTTTACCGCGGACTGTCTGGGCAGAAACTGAGTCGCGAACCGGGTCGGGTCAAAATTGATTTAAAGCTTCAAATTCACATTTTAAAACTCCAAAACAGTTCTGAAACAGAGAGAAAACATAAGGGGGGGTTCCAAGAGAGTTCTTGAGTGATCAAGGTACGTTTTTGGTGATTTATATCGCTAAAGTTTGCCCCCGTGCCTAGAAACGCGATCTCTACGTGTGGCAATCATTTTCCCCTTCGATAAGTCACGTTTGGAGCTGGTTTCAGAAGATAGGACTTGGTATTTGTTGGTGGTTCTTCAAGCTTTACACTTGGTTTGCTAAGGTAACCATCTCGGGGCTCTTTTATGATTGTTTTTATGAAGTTCTACGGATGTTTCGTCAAGTTATGATCCTTTTGGGAAATCTGCCGATTTAAGCTTAATTATGAACTATTTATAGGTGAGTATAAGCTGCGTATATATAGTGTTTGTGAAGCTTAGGACTTAAGGAATAATTTCCGTGAAGGAACTACGGGCATTCGAACATTTGTTGGAAGGCATTTCTGTGATTCGGAGCTTCCCGGAGCATGTCGAGCCTGGACGACGTCGTCCCCGCAGCTAGTCATCAAATGACAAGTAGTTTACGATTTATTTTCCCTAGGCTCCACATATATAGGATAAAATTATATTAATGGGCATCCTTGGGTTGGATTTATTAGGTTGGTACCACAGACCTTGACCGTTTTATTCATGTCCGCCTACTTTTGTTCCTCCAATGCTTGTAGTGCTTGCCGATACGTTTTATTTACCCTTGTGGTCCTATGAGGCTTTGTTGACTCTGGAACATAGAAGGTAGAATATTGGGAATGTCCGCGAGTCCCGAGCATAGAATTATCTTTCTAGGCTAGTTATGCTTACTGAGTAGCTGTGGGCCTGTGCACGGCCGATAGGTTGATTGTGAGTTGTTGGGCGGCTATTTGTGTTGATCATTCATTTCCATGCATATAAAAGGGGATTTATTCATATTTTACTACGGTTTTGACTTCGGGCTTACTGGAATTATTTTCTAAGCCTTGCATGGCCCCGGGGGCCTGTTTTTGATGGAAATGAATTGAAAATAGTCTGATTTAACTTGTGAATATTCTTGGGGTAAAAGAAGGTCAAATTATGATTTCTATCACTAGTTTTACTATTAACGCTAGACTCGGCAGGGCCGGGGTGCTAGTTGAGTTTCTTATTAAATTGGGATAGTTTTTAGCCTCGGCCGAATCGAGCACCTGAGATGACTTTCTACTGTTTAGACCCGGTTATGCCCGGGCACCCTTGGAGGGGTTTTTAAGGCATTTTCCCATTATTTTAGTCCAGGACAAGGTCTGAGCATGATCTTCATGCATCATATCATTCATTGTTTGAGGCTCCACCCTTGTTTGCTGTTTGTTGATTGTACACTCCGGTAGTATGGGATGCCAGAGGGTTTGTTTTCACTTGTTTGTGTTCCTCGATTGTATGGGCGGCCGGGGGACTGTAGGTAGACTCTTGTTATTTACTTACTGAATTGTTTCCTGTTAAGGTTACGTATGAAATTGAATTGTTTCCTGTTACGGTTACGTATGAAATTGATTACTGCTAGGCTGTTAGTTCCTGGATTTGAGAATTGATATTATTAGTTGAGTTTGATTCCTGTCTCCGAGCATGCCTATCATTACTTTTTCCCTCTTCCTCTTACACTTGAGGTTACCGGTATACCGTCCATTTCGTAAACTTATTATGTATATACTGTTATTGCAAAGATCTCAGGTGCGTTGTTTCTTACTTACACCTGTGCGTGTTGTATATATATTCTGCTTGCTGGCCTCGCATGTTGTTCTGTTGCAAAGATATATTCTGCTTGCTGGCCTCGCATGTTGTTCTGTTGCAAAGATATATTCTGCTTGCTGGCCTCGCATGTTGTTCTGTTGACTTCACCCTACTTCTGCATCTTCTGGTGCAGATCCTAGCATGGGCCATCGCCGCTAGATCATCGTGATTCATGCTCGGAGATCTTTTGGGGAATACTTCAGACTGAGAGTGAGCTCTTGGCGATCGGAGCTTGGCGATCGGAGCTTAGCTTTAGTTTATCTTTTGCTTTATGTACTCTATTACCATTCGGAGATATCTGTATATATTATTTTGGATCGTTTGCACTCCATGTATGTAGTTCTGGTTCTATACTATGATACCAGGTTTTGGGGTTTGATTTAGCTTCCGCATATGTATATATATATTTCTGTTATCTATTCTCTTCATCTTGTTCCCTTACTTTTGCTTATTAAACTGTCCTTCTACTTATTTGTTAGATAGTAGCCCATTACTAACTGTTCTGGGCTACGGGGATTGGTTCGCCTACTGGGAGTTGTAGGTTCCATCATGATCGAAAAATCGGGTCGTGACAGTCTTGGGCCTAACTCACACTCCAAAAGCTAGCTCAAAAGGAGGAGGATTGTCCAAGCCTTATAAGGAGACCAATTACCTATTCCATATCCGATGTGGGACATTTAACAGTAACTATACCAAATTAAACTTGGGATCAGCTAAACTATTCCAGATAATTTCATTCCAATACTCAAATCAATCGAAAATTTTACAAAATTTACCCAATCGAAACCCAAAAATAGTGTAAAATAATAAAACCCAAATGGGGTTTCTAGAGGAAGATCAATGTACCTTACTGAAACGAAGAGGAGGAGTTTAGGGTTTTGTGTAGAAAGTTTTTTAGGAGAGAACAAGACTTGAAAAGGATTTACGGGAACTTGGGGAAGGGGTTTAGGGCTTTTGGATATTTTTTAATTTTATTTTTAATTATTTTTTGTTGGCTGATTTAGATATTTTCGTGGACGGCTTTAGCATTGCACTTCTCAGAATAGCCCATCTTGTTATGAAATAATATAATTATGTGTATGTCCATAACTCCTAGAAGTTACTCCCACCAATATTTTTCATAATGTGTAGTAACTCCACAATCATTACTTTCTTCATTATGAAGAATATAACCTCCACCATTAATCATCATTATTCTTGTAACCTCACACCTCCATAATCTTCCCCCATAACCTTTATAGTTAATGTTATGTTTATGACTAACCTTTTGTATGCCTCTATGTAATAGTATAAATAGAGGTATAGGAGTTCATATTGTATACACTTGATACTTGGAAGAATAAGAAAAGCTCTCCTCTATTGATTTTTCATATCTTCTCTATATTACTTGTTTATATTATTGTTCTTTTGTTCTTGATTTTACAACATATTATCAGCACGAAGCTCACAAATTAAAGGTAAGTTTAACTCAGCAGTTAAATCGTGGAGGTGGTGAGTTTCTCCTCTTTGTTGTTGGTTGATTTATAAAATTTCAATTCTTTGAATACAATTTGTGATATGTTTCTGATGTTGTTATGTTTTTCTTTTTAAGATAAGATATTGAATTAATTGGAAAGAAAAGAAAGTGTTACTGCCTCTACTATCATATTTCTTCATTTTAGCACCTATAAGAAGGCAATTGCCTCTATTATATCTAGTCTAAATTAAGTGCTAATTTTTCATGAATTTTTAAGTAAAAGTTGATCATTTCTAAGGTAAAATCGTTTTTACTAAGCCTGTCAAACGGGCCGGTCCGGGTCAGACCGGCCCACTAAACTTGCAGCCCACCGGGTTCACGGACTGGGCCGGTCTGGGTCCAAAATAAATGGGCCGGTCCGGTCCGGGCTGTGTTGAGCAAAATGCTCAGCCAGCCCAGCCCAGGCCCGTCACCCATTTTTGGACCGGGTTTCACGGGCCGGTCCGGTCCAATTAAGTGGGCCTTCATGGGCCGGGTTTGGGGGCCGGTCCATGGGTTTCACCTTCTTTTTTTTTTAATTTTAAATTTAAAAATTGAGTTCTAATCATGTAATGTAGTGTTATCAATTTTAAAGTGTGATATAATTTTAATCGTTTTAAATTTAAAATTTCAAATTTGAATTATATATTTATATTTTAAAATAATGTAGTGTACCAGTGTAGTAATATTTTATATTTTATAATTATGTAATTTAAAAATATGAAATTTGAAATTCAAAAATTTAAAATTTAAATTTCTAAATCCAAACACTCCAAACTTCAAATTTCAAAGTTAAAGTTCAAATTTTAATGCATTGAAAGTTGAAATTTCAATTTTCAAAGTTGAAATTTAAAATTTGAATTTTGAAATTCAAATTTCAAAACTTCCTATCTTCTCAAAATATTCTCCATCTATAAATAATACCACATTCCAAACACTCCACCTTTTTTATTTATTTTAAATTTAAAAATTGAGTTCTAATCATGTAATATAGTGATATACATATGATGTATATAGAATATTCACAATATGATATATACTTGTGATGCATATAAAATATTCACAATATGATATACTTGTGATGCATATAGAATATTCACTATATGATATACTTGTGATGCATATAGAATATTCACAATATGATATACTTGTGATGCATATATAATATTCACAATATGATATACTTGTGATGCATATAGAATATTCAGAATATGATATACTTGTGATGCATATAGAATATTCAGATATGATATACTTGTGATGCATATAGAATATTCAGAATATGATATACTTGTGATGCATATAGAATATTCAGAATATGATATACTTGTGATGCATATAGAATATTCACAATATGATATACTTGTGATGCATATAGAATATTCACAATATGATATACTTGTGATGGATATAGAATATTCACAATATGATATACTTGTGATGTATATAGAATATTCACAATATGATATACTTGTGATGGATATAGAATATTCACTATATGATATACTTGTGATGCATATAGAATATTCACTATATGATATACTTGTGATGCATATAGAATATTCACAATATGATATACTTGTGATGCATATAGAATATTCACAATATGATATATACTTGTGATGCATATAGAATATATTCACTATATGATATATATTTGTGATGCATATAGAATATTCACAATATAATATACTTGTGATGCATATAGAATATTCACTATATGATATATTTGTGATGCATATAGAATATTCACAATATGATATACTTGTGATGCATATAGAATATATTCACTATATGATATACTTGTGATGCATATAGAATATATTCACTATATGATATACTTGTGATGCATATAGAATATTCACTATATGATATACTTGTGATGCATATAGAATATTCACAATATGATATACTTGTGATGCATATAGAATATTCACTATATGATATACTTGTGATGCATATAGAATATTCACAATATGATATACTTGTGATGCATATAGAATATTCACTATATGATATACTTGTGATGCATATTAAATATATATAGAATATTCACAATATGATATACATATGATGCATATAGAATATTCACAATATGATATACATATGATGTATATAGAATATTCACAATATGATATACATGTGATATATATAGAATATTCATATAGAATTTTCACAATATGATATGCATATGATATATAAAAAATATATACATATAAGAAATATATATAAAATAAATGATAGACAAGAATTAAAATTTAAATTTTATGAGAGAAAAATATTAAAAATGCAAAGACTCAATGAACCTTTGACTTTATTAAAAATATATTGATTGAAAAATAAAGTTGAAATTCAAAGGTTACAAATACTTTTCTCCAACTTCATAAAGACATAAACTAAAACAGTAAAACTAGAAAATGAAAATTTAATAGATAAATTGAGAAATCTACATATTTCGAATCATTTTCTCTAATTCTTCCATATTAACATGGGTAGGAATGGGATCATAATTTTCAAAATCAACAACTCCATGCGCTGGACTTGATTGTGTTGAATGATCTCCAATTGACATTATTTCTTCATGTGGTTCTTCTTCATCCGGTTCAATTGTCATTCTTTGATTTCTTCTCTCCGCTCTAATCCAATCTCTGAGGCAAACTAAAACATTCATGGCATTGCTTCCTAATGAGTGTCGATTGTCTCCGAGCTGCTGCCTTCCTTGACTAAATGCGCTCTCTGATGCAACGGTTGACATTGGAACATTTAACACATCTCTAGCCAATGTTGAAAGTACGGGATATTGTCTTTGATTGTTCTTCCACCACTCCAGTGTTGGAGTTTGATTTTTATAGTTCTCCACGGGTGATCTCAAATATAAATTAAGCTCATCGCGATTTATGCTTCCTTGCGCTGTAGGCTGTAATCTTGACCAAACAGATAAATTAGTTACACCATAAGCAGGCACACCTTGTGCCTGTCTTTTGGAAGATGATGGTTCGTCCGAAGGATGAGATAAAGGAGCATTATGAGTCAGTTTAGCATTATTAACTAAGGTAACATAATGATTAAATAAATGTTTCATGTAAATATTCGCATTAATAGTAGCATCAGATATAATAGGTACTTCATCATTCTTAATTTCTAAATTTTTATAAATCATAGAAACAAATTCACACATATTAATAAATTTCATACATGGATTTAAAATAGCACCAACTAAGTAAATAGGTGGAATCGGAAAAAAATATTTTTTGAATTTTTCGATCATTTTAGTGATAGCTTCCGAGTAACCTCTTTTAAGCTTATATTCACTAAGCAATATAGAGAGATCGGCTATATAAGCTAAAATATTAGAAGCAGTAGGATAATAAGCATCGGAAAATTCAACAGTAGCTAAATAAAATGAGTTTAAAAAATCAACAACATCTTTAATTTTTCTCCAATCGGCTTCTTGTAACATAAGTTCAGGAAATTCGCTAGCATATTGGTTAAAAATCGTAGTAATAGGAACTTTATAAATATAGCAAGTATTTAAAAAATTAAAAGTAGAATTCCACCTAGTGTCTATTTCTTCAGGCATTAATCTTGGTCTAAGATTATTGTCCTTACATTTTCTTTTAAATTCAGTGAGTCTAAGCTTTCTATTATTTCCTTGAATAAAGCCAACTGCATGCCTAATTTTTTCAATCACAGGTTCAAAAAATCAAGACCATCTTTTACAATTAGATTGTATATATGACAAGCACACCTAACATGAAAAATTTCTACACACGGAGGAGTAAGCATAATTTTTAAATCATCAATAGCAGCGGTGTTGTTAGATGCATTATCAAAAGCTATACATAAAACTTTTTCATTAAGACCATAATAATCTGTAACCACTGAGATAGATTTAGAAATAAAATCCGCAGTATGCCTACGATCTTCATCATACCGAAATGCCAAAATACGTTTTTGCATTAAAAAATTACTATCTATCCAATGACAAGTAATTGTTAAATAATTATTTTTATTAACCACACGACCAAGATCAGAAGTAAGAGAAACTCTACATGGAAGATTTGTTAATAACCAATGTAAATAAAATGCATATTGTCCATGTAGTCTAAAAATATCTGATCGACAAGTACTTTTAGGAATACCGGTAAACATTGGGTTATAAATAGATTGTATGTAATGAACAAAAGCATCAGAAGAAGCAAACGTGAAAGGCAAACAACCCAATGCTATCATTTTCGCTAACTCTTCACGGTCTTTCTTTTTATTATACGTCCCAACTAATTTACCGGTATGTGGGTTCATTTTAGTTTGTCTATGTGTCCACTAGCCCCACCTTCTTTTAAAAGTTGTTCCCAATCTACATGATCGGTTCTCAAATGTCTCATCAATTGACCCGTCCCTCCGGAATTACCCCCGGTCTTATGCTGATATTGTTTATGACAAAGATTGCATTCAACAAGAGTTGTTCCTTCTAATTTAGTATAAAATTCCCATGCAACACTAGTTAATTTACGGGGCTTTCTAGGCCGTGGAAGAAGATTAGGAGTACGAGATTGAACATTATCAATAACGGGACTAGTGGGTTCATCATCATCACCATCATCATCATCATTATTATTATTATGTACACTTACGTCAACTTCATTTTCTTCTTCAATTCCATAATTTTCTTGTGCCTCAAAATAATTCATATCATGTGCACCCACAGGAATATCTCGTTCTCCTATCTCACTAGGTGATGGTGGAGGCACACGAGAATAATTATTTCTACCGCTTGTACTACCTCTACCAGAAGTGATTTTTTTCTTACTACCACTACTACTTCCGGGACATAAATTTTTAACACTTTTACCAAGTCGTCTTACTTTATCCATTTTATAAATTAAATTAATAAATATTAAATACGCAAAAATTAATACAAAAAGATATTCAACAAACAATATACTAATTAAAAGTAAGAGATAGAACGATTATACCAAATTATCGGAGACAAACAAGTAATTAAGCAACCGTAAATTGATGAATTGAACGCTTGAACTTTCTCCAACTTGATGTTGTTGATAGCAAAATAATAAAGTAGATATTGCTAGAAATCAATAGAGAAAATCAGAAAATTGAGAGAGAATGAGAAGTATTTTGTAATAAAAATGATGAAATTTAGAAGGTATTTATATATGAAAAATGGGTGAATTTTTAAAATGGAGGAGAATGGAACGTTGGCCCAAACGGCATTGTAACCGTTGGACCAACGTTCAACAAATTACAAATGCTGAAAAGTGGCCCAAAAAAGGCTGCCACAACATAGCCTGAAAAGGCTATCATAGGGCCTAGGGGCTAGGGCCTGCAGCGGCCCACAGCAGGCCTAGTGACAGCGGCCCACGTGGGCTGTCAGCAGCCCAAGTCCCAAAGCCCAAATGCCATTCAAATATTTTTTTTTTATACCGGCCCGGTGCACCGGTGGGCCAGGTTCGGTCTCAGAACTGGGCCGGTCTCCCGGGTCACCAGGCCTGGCCGGCCCAGCCCACGAACCGGCCCACGAACCCGCCTCCTTTATCCGGTGTTGGGCCAACCAGTTCGGAGCTGCTATTTGGGCCGGTCTTACCGGTCCGGTCCGGGTTAGACCGGCCCACTTGACACTTTTACTTTCAAGTTCATTATTGAACAAATAACAACACAAACAAAAAAAACATCATCTTCTTTTATGCTATGTTCCAACCAATAAGATCTTCTCTTAAATCAAGTTGGAATAAATTGACGCATTTTATCTCCAAACTTAGTTTTAGGGAAGAATGCTCAACAGGTTGACAAGGCTTTTTTGAATATAATACCTCCTTACCGCATCTCGAATATCAAAACCATAAACCGAAATAGGTTTTCTATCTTTGGGATCCACTTCAAGAGATTCCAAATCAAGCACATTGTCCACATTTGAAAGTGAAAAAGTTCCTCGTCACACGCGACAACGAATCCTTCTAGAATCTCTCCCCCGAGTACCAATTCAAAAGGAAGACAAGGAGAAGAGCGAATACCCCAAGGTATTTTCTCCTAATGGGGATATAGGCACTCTCCTTTGTCTCACTCAAGTGAATTGGTTCAATCGTGGTTGATTTTGGTTCGAGGATTTTACACGGCGGAACAAACTCTTCTATCGTGTTGCATTGGCGGATCCTCCTCTCCGGGGGGAACCATCGTACCGGAGTGATCCAAGAAGAGCGAAAAGATGCATGTTTTATCCTTTCTACAATCAATGCCTATAGACGAAGTGCTTTATTTCAAATCAATTCTTCACTTTAATCGCTTCGATCCACCCCTCGGTAAGTCTTTGAACTTCAGGGGCTACTTGTGAACTCATGAATGGCCAACTAAAGTTAGAACCTGGTTGGCATCTTTTGGCTTTGGCAGTTTGATGAGAAACTTATCCATCTCAATGTAAGAATTATATTGCCTACAAAATTAAATGTTCACACTTCTATTGAAATAAGCTAATAAAAGCATTATCACAAGTTCATTATCAGAAGAATCACAATTATTAGACAACTATTTAGAAATTGAGAAGCTCCCATTTTAAAGGGGATGCAACATCCCAAAAGGAAAAATTTAAATAACAAATTATATACCAAAATATTTAACATTATGCTCATCTGTCATATCCATCAACTACGTAAAGAAAAGATTCATGAAGTGAAAAACAATATCCACTTGACATTTGACAAGAAATACCTAATTTTTTTTTTTTATAAATTTAAAAAATTCAAGTAATCAAATAATATAACCACTTCATAAATCAAGAAAAAATTACATAAAAAAAATAGAAAATATATTTGATAGCATACCTTGACCATAGAGAATGCAGTGAGGCTGAAGCAAGAGCCAAGGAAGAAGATGAAATGTCTTTTTCACTTTTTAATTTAGGGCTTTTAAGAGTCAAAAGAAGAACCAACCAAAGTAATGTATTAAAAAACAAAAATAAAAAAATGTTGAAAGAGAAAAAAGAAATAAAAAGCAGATGTTACTTTATTTAATACTATTATATTATAACTAGTTCCTAGGCAAGTGTATACCAAATTATGTAACACATGATTTTGTAAAACAATATCAATATTATGATAACGAAAGTTTGAGCGAATAACTTAAAATGAAAGAATAATGCACAAGCTTTTGTGGATCGTTGTATTGTGACTTGTTTGTAAAGAGCGAGATACTTGGATATTGTCTAAATCTACCCCTACCATGTCAATATAAGGAAATTCTTTGTACAAAAGAGGGGGATATGGATCTTATCTCTTAAGACTATACAAAAGAAAGGTGAACATGAGAAACTA
This sequence comes from Jaltomata sinuosa, assembly GCA_003996215.1. Classification (NCBI taxonomy): domain Eukaryota; kingdom Viridiplantae; phylum Streptophyta; class Magnoliopsida; order Solanales; family Solanaceae; genus Jaltomata; species Jaltomata sinuosa. Next base: position 66,995 of record QJPP01003430.1, read on the forward strand.
AGAAAATAAGAAAATGGAGGAGGAACCTTAAGGGAAAAAAATACAAGGTATAGATTTTATCCTCCTCCACTAACTCCATTTAACTTACATAAAAGTTGAATTTTTTCATATATGATCCTTAAAGAGGGCATCTGCGATTTTTCCATAAAGAACCAAACTTTAACTTCTCTTGGCAAATTTCTAAAATCTGTAAATATATATTCATTAGTTGGTTGATCTTCTCAATCTCCTTCTTCAGTTTCTTGTTATGGGTAGCCTTGGCCTTGATCAGATTGTGAGCTATAAGAGATCATCCATTTCCATCGTAAAGTTTTGGAGACCATTACTGATCCCAAATTGACAACCAAATCTGACTGCTTTTAGCTTTGCAGCATTGATGCAATCACATTAATCCGGAACATCAAAAATCTTTAATAAGATCTCATTACACCACCCAGCCCTGCTTTTTCAGTGTCGTTGTTGAATCTTGCATCTGTGTTAATCTTGATTTTACCTTCTTCTGCTCTGCTCCAAATAATAATCTTCCATCTAAGAATTGGTTTCATTCTCTCTGGCGACTGCTACATCACATAGTGAGTGTCTATGCTGGGGAACGTTATCTTTAAAGCAGCCCTTATATTTCAAATTATCTTGGTACTGATATTGTAAACATTGAGACTCTTTCCTTCACCAAACTTACAGGAGGCATATGCTTTCCACACTTCACAGCAAATAAAGATAGGAGTAATATGTGTAATCATTCTATGAAATTCATTTTTTGTTTTAAAAGTGCCTTCATTCCTTGGGTTCTTGTAAGGTATTATAGAACCCCTTCGAATAATAAATACTTTCATAACCCAATCAATGGATTATTTTGGTATCTTGTTAATAATAGGTAGACTTTGTTTTGATAATTCCGCCTCAGTTGTCATGTTGGCTGTACCTGAATGGTTATAGGCGCGTATGCTATAATTGAGAGCAATAAGTCCTATGTTGCTCGGACTTTTTAAAAATGTCAATGTGTGCGTGTCGATCTGGCATGGATGCGACATCGAAAGTGAAGAGTCTGCGCAACTTGGACAATAACAAAGGAGAAACAACTCACAGAAAGCGCAATACCACATATTTCTCAGACGATGGAAAAGATAGCTGTTGAAATTATGAAGGGATACCCAAAATATATGGCTGGATAGCAGCACAATAAGCAAACAGACTGGAAGATACAATGGTTAGTTCTGTGAGATAGACTGGAGTTTTGCCGAGAGTTGTGCTCATTAAACAATGTTTTTTTAACCCAGGAATCATTTTTATTTATGCATAAAATGTATAGTGTGGGATGCAATAATATTTGTAATTAGTTTCACAGGTTACGGGAGAAAACCTACAAAATAAACTATTTTGTTTAATTCATCATGGACACAAAAATAGTGGTCGATGCAATCATATTTGTAATTAGGGCCATGGGTTACGGAAACAAAGCTACAAACAAATTATTTTGCGTAATTCATTATGGACAAAAAAATAGCTTTGGTAGTTTTGTATACGATTTTCAGGAAAAGCATAAAATCCAAGAGATTCTGTAGGTGAAGATCACAAAGCAAGAGAATTAGTAGGATACGTGTACGAGGTAAGCGAATTGACTGAAACTTACAATTTATTTGTTGTAGAGGTAGATGAAGTTTGATGTAGATTTTTCATTCGTTTGGTTTTTTCTATAGCGGGTGAAACGAAGTCAGAGGTAGATGTAAGAAACTTAAGAAGCTGAACAGAAGATCGTGCAAGTTGTGACGGCAAGAGCCTGTTTCAAAATCAAAATTGTGTAGGAGTCAGAATCTGTAATGAATTTTCGAGTGTGGGAAACTTTCAAAGATAAGGGCGAAAGTATTCAGAAAATATTTCTCTCTCTAAATAAATATTTGAAAAGATTTTCTCGAAAAATAATTTTCAAAATATATGTAATTTTAGAGAATATTTTCTGAAAAGTGTTCCTTGTCTTGCCAAACATATCAAAACCATGAAATATATAACTGAATCACGTTTTTTCTCTTATAAACACATGCAATTTATGTTTAATAATAACTAACTATAGTGAGAGCTCCAACATACAACTGGTTTCAGTCTTGCATTGACTTGTAACTTTAGAATAAGTTATGTCTACTGGGATGGAAAAAGTACTTTTCAAATTGTTGGTCAAGAATGATTCTAAATTGTTCTGACTACTGAGAATTATCTAAAATCCTATGTAATCAACCGGCAAAGGCAACGTAATACTCCAAAATACAACGATAAATTTCTACCTTCAACCAAATGAAGTATAATTATGATATCTCACCTTATTGCATCAAAATTGATATTATAATTCTGGAATAATAACACAGGCCGTGAACTAAACGACCCCTAGGAATAAATTATTTCTAATAACGTAGCAATCATCCTCTCTAAAGTAAAAAGAGGCAACAATCATACATTAAGAATTAAAACTATGTGTCTCACAAGTCACTGGACACTATATGTTATAAAATATATTGTTCTACAACATCTTAGTTATCAGAAATAAGAGACTATAGTGATGTCATGACCCAATTACCGGGCCGTGCGGGCACCTACTCTAATCCACCTAGATAGGAGAACCCTTACCACCCGAACCAACATGTAATGCGGAAAAGAAAATAAACCATTAAATAAGTCCCTTAAATACATGAGAAATCCTTTTTACAAATAGTTTAGAAAAATAAACGACTTAAAGAATTTGCGAAAAACATTTACAATATGAAACAACCTCCCCAGAACCTAGTCTAATCCGGTACAAGAGCTTCTACAAGATGAGTATATGACATAAGATGACACAACTCCCACCATGGAAGGAAAGTAGGAGCTGCTGGAAGATCACCGCAATCCTGAACCTGTGAAACATCACTAAATCTGCAACCAGACTATACCCAAAAAGGTATAGCAAGAGTAGAATCAGTACAAACACACGTACTGGTAGACATCATCGGCTGACCCGAATTCACTCCTACCATCATATAAAACTCAAGATAAAATGCACAAGGTAAATGCTTCATCTCTTTCAACATCACTTTTATCAATCCCCCCATTCGGAACCGACTATCCTAACCTTTAGACTTACCAAGTCACCTTGTCAGTTAGACTTCCCAAGTCACCTTGACACCTAGACTTCCCAAGTCACCTTGACATCTAAACTTCCCAAGTCACCTTGTCACCTAGACTTCTCAAGTCTCACTTAATCCTTATCAATAACAATGTCCATACTTGGACTACCCTTCCCTTACCCAAGTCATCCGTCTTGATTAGATATTCAGACTTAACCTGGCGAACTGCCCAACCAAAATCACTTATACCCGTAGTATTACTTACCAGTGTCCGGTCCTTCCCGGACCTCTAGGACAACTTTCCATCCTGGTTATAACAACCGACAACTACAACCCCAGACTTTTCGTCTTACTCCCAATTGACCAATCACATGAAAATCACCTAGCAACCATTGACATATTCAATAACAACAACAGAGTTATATCTAAATCCCTTTCTAAAGCTGTCCGCCGGACCGGTACGGACCGGTACCATTTCGGTACCGGTACCGGTCCGTTACGTACCGGGATGGAACAGAATGGTACCGGCAGTTGACCGGAACGGACCGGGTTTGATGATCCATACCGGCAAACCGATACAGGTTCGTACCGGTTACAAACCGGTACCGGTCCGGTCAACCGGTCAACGCGGTTTTTTTTTTTTTTTTAAAAAATGTAGTCGTTTGCAGCCGTTGGGTAACGGCTATTTCAGCCACTCTCGGCTATTTTAGCCCTCCCCCCCCTCACCCCCCCCTCTCACCCCCTCTAGCCCCTCAGCCCCCCAACACACCCCAACAGCCCCCCTCCTATTTTTTCATTATAAATACCCTTCCCCTTTTAATTTTTATTCATCCATTCAACTCTCATTCTCTCTCAATTTTCATCTCTTAATATTTACAAATTCTATAATTATTGTTATTATTTTGCAAGTGAAGTATAATTTGGTGAATTTTGGAGGAGCAATCTTCTTCAAATTTCAGTTATAATCGTCTGTTTTTACGGCAGACGTATGGTATATTCGTTCCACTCTTTAATTTTTTAATTTTTATTCTTGTTTATTAGTTGTGATTTATTTGTGAATTTGTGATTTGTGAACTTGTGATTTGTTTATTTTAATTTGCTAATTTTATATTTTATTATATTATGGATCCATCTCAAAAAAAATCCGGTAAAAAATATATTATTTCAAGAACAAAAAGTTATGTGAAGGGTAAAATAGGTAGTGGTTCTTCTAGTTCTTCTCTTTGCCCTGCTCTTCCTCAAATTAGATTTAATACAGATGAATTTACGCATGTTAATGAAACTAATTTTCCATTTATTACGGATGACCCTATTCCCCACGAAGCTTATGAAAGAATGTATAATGATTTAGAAGATGAATTAAATGAAGAAGTAGAAATGCATGAGGATGATGATTTAGAAGAAACTGATACACCGACTAGTCCCTTTATTTCCCCCGCCCCCACTATTACCGAAGCTCCAACTCAGGATAATCCTCAAGTTAGAGCTGATCATCCCCCTATTTCTCCAGTGAGGGGTAAGACCAAACCACAACGTCCTTTAAAATCAGCTGTGTGGAAATTTTGTTTTTTAAATGAAGAAAAAACTGTGTCTACGTGTTGTATTTGTAAACAAATTTGGAAATATGTATCTGGTGCTAGTGGAGGTTCGACTGGGGGGTTAAAAACTCATTTGCTTAAGAAACATCCGAGAGAGTGGCAAGCATATCTAGCTAGTCAAGGTGATGCTGGCTCTAGCGTTGGACCCTCTGTTGGCGGGTCAAACATGATTCAAACTTCACTAAATCCTTCAAACCCTGCTGGTCTTGTTTCACAATGTCCCTATAATAGGGACCGTGATCGTGAAAATTTTGCAAAAATGGTTGTTGTTTGTGGTTTGCCTTTTAATTTTGGAGAACATGATGGTTTTATAAGATATATTCGGGATACATTTTATCCCAGTTTTGAAGGTATTACAAGAAGCATGGTAAAAAGAGATATTTTTGAATTTTATGAAAAACATATGCAATATCTTCGTAAATATTTTTATATGATGGATTGTAGGGCTTCTATTACCACTGATATGGGTCGTAGTCCTAACGGATTTGATTATTTAACTGTTACTGCACATTGGATTGATTATAAATGGATAATGCAAAAAAGAATTATCGCTTATAAAATTTGTGAACACAAAAAAACTGGTACTTATATTTCTTCAAGTGTATTAAAAATTTTACAACGTTTTTATCTTACTGATAAAATGATTAGTATTACTTTAGATAATGCTTCTGCTAATTTAAATGCTATGACTATGCTAGAAACTAGACTTTGTCCAATTAGTAAATATGCTTTTCATATCAAATGTGGTGCACATATATTAAATTTAGTTGTGAAAGATGGTATTAGGGTATTTGATAGTTGTATTGATAAAGTTGAAAATGCAATTTTTTGGATTTTTCATATGAATAATAATAGTAGAATTCAACAATATAAAGATTTTTGTAAATTGTGTGAAGTTCCATTTAGAAAAGTTCCAAAGCATGTTAAAACTAGATGGAATTCTTTTTATGAAATGCTTGAAGTTGCTTATAAGTATAAAAAGCCTATTACTATGATGTTTAATAGTCATAATGCTTATCCTGATGATAAACTTGCGGACAGTGATTGAGATGCAATAGAAGCACTTAAAGTCTTTTTAAAATTATTTTTTGATGCTATCAAATTTTTTTCTGGAACATATTATCCTACTATTAGTGAAATTTTAATACATATTTGGAATATTTCATGCCTTTTTGCTATCTATAAACAAAATTCATATTTTAAAGATTCTATTAAAGCTATGATTAAAAAATTTAAAAAATATATTTTTCCTATTCCACAAATTTATTTAACTGCAATTCATTTTAACCCGGAATATAAAGAAGTTGGTGCAAAAGCTTTAGTTAGAGAAATTTATACTAATTTAAATATTTCACCACAAGAAACACCAGATTTAATAACATGTCAAGATAGTATTAAAATTTGGGCTAAGGAAATGTATGACAAATATACTGTGACCTTAGAAAATCTTGATCATGCCCCTCAAACTTCTACGTCGAGATCAGGTGTCCATGGTAAAGCAAGATCACATCTTGGTCTTGATTTTTCTAATAAGTGTGAATTTTCTAAGTATCTTGAACAGGGTGTTGATAATATTCCAACTACGGATGGCATACCACAACTATTGGATTGGTGGAAATGTCGTGAAGAACTCTTTCCAAAACTTAGCAAGATGGTGAGAGACGTGCTAGTTATTCAAGGATCATCAGTTGCTTCGGAGCAAGCTTTTAGCGCGACAAGATTTTAAATTGGAGACCATAGATATTCCTTAGCAGAAGACAGTTTGGAGGTATCGGTGTTGTTTAGAGATTGGATCAACGCCAAGCGAAGAAACATTGGAAGACCAAAGTTGCAAAAAGTAGCAGAACAAGCCATAGATAACCTCATTGGATTTGATAGTGATGATGGCGCTGAACTTAAAAATCGTCAAGCAGCTTCACCAGGAATTGAGGTTGAAGAAGCTGAAACTTTACAAAGTTTAGAAGATAAATTTATAAATCTATACAACTATTAGTATTACATTCGAGGCCTAGTTGAAACAGAACTCTTCCTAGAAGGTGACTGCGTAAATTAGGCACGCTTAGTTGAAACAGAACCCTTCCTAGAAGGTGGCTGCGTAAATTAGGCGCTTTACTAATAGTTGTAAATTGTAATATTAGTTTGAAATTTTGAATAAATTGGATTATTTTTTAATTTTTATCATTGTTTTATACTTTTATAGTTTTATACTTTTATAGTTTTATACTTTTATTCATTGAAAACATAAACTAATAAATTGAAAACTTAAAAAAATAAAAAAATAAACAACAAACTTATAAATTGAAAACTTTAAAAAATAAACTAATAGACTTCAAAACATAAACTTATAAATTGAAAACTTAAAAAAATAAAAAACTTTAAACAAACTAAAACATTTCAAATATATAACTTAGAAAATATATATAAACTATAAACTTAATAAAACTTCAATTAAAATAAATAAAACTTATAAATTAAAAATTTTTAAAAAACAAAAACTTTAACAAACTAATAAACTTCAAATATAATTTATATAAGTTATAAAATTTTAAATCATAATTAACTTTTAAGTTATAACTTATAAAAACTTTTAAGTTATAAGTTATCACTTGAAAATTAAGTTTGAAATTCAAAATATAATTCAAAATTTAAAAAAAAAAAAAAAAACCATTCCGGTAGACCGGTCCGGCCCATTCCGGTACCATTCTGGTACGATACCGGTCCATTCCGGTTTAAACCGGAGTGGGATGGAATTCGGTTTCCATACCGGTTGAACCAGTCTGGTTCATTCTGGTACCGGTCACCATTACGGTACTGGCCGTACCGGTCCGTTCCGGTACTGGTCTGTTCTGGTACTGGTCTGTTCCGGTTCGGCCATTCCATTTCGGTCCGGTGCCCAGTCTTATCCCTTTCTAATCCCGAAACTCGAACCCTCCAAGGATCCTCTAACTACACCTAACTGTTCAACAGGCTACCCGGTCTACACCAAGACCCACCCTTAGCATATTAACCACAACTAATTCTTGATCGTCATTAATACACTTATTGAAAATAAATTGTGAACTTATAACCTCTTTTACATAGTCCGGACCCACTCGGAACCCCCTAACACATCTAGGTGTTAACAGGACAACCCGATCTACCCAAGACCAACTAATAGTTAACATCATAACTCGGTCTACACCAAGACCAACTAATACCATAATATAACAATCCGGCCTACACAAAGACCAAACTCATAATGTAATTACCCGGCCTACACCAAGATCAAACTCATAATATAATTACCCAGCCTACACCAAGATCCAAAAGCACAATACAATATAATAACCCGGCCTACACCAAGACCAAACTCACAATATAATTACCCGACTTACACCAAGACCAAAAGTAATATAATATAACAACCCGGCCTACACCAAGACCAAAAGTAATATCACAATTTATAAACACAGCCCGGTCCACTCATGGAACCAACACCAATCACACAATGCAACAATATCAATGAAATGATGCAATAAAGTAAATTCATACCAGGTGTGGTACCCGAGCCAACCGTTAGTATTTTTCCATACCAGGCATGGTACCCGAGCCAACCATTTTTTATACCCGTACCATGCATGGTACCCAAGCCAACCGTTAGTATTTCTGTACCAGACATGGTACCCGAGCCAACCGAATGTCAATCAATCCACAGTCAAATAATGAACAAACAACTTGTAAAACCAACAAGCAACATACCGTTCAATCCAGAGACTGTAATACAAGACTCTTAGACGTTCCTAACAATCCCCTAAGCAATGTATCTCATACAAACACTTAGATAAGAGCACACAACATACATTCCTAACAATTCCCAATGTATCTCATATAAACACTTAGATAAGAGCACACAACATACATTCCTAACAATTCCCTAAGCAATGTATCTCATACAAATACTTAGATGAGAGTACACAACATACAATATTTACAGGAATTGTTAACCCTTACCTACCCCTCCTCGAGTGGGTGACTTAGCCCAACCTTAACGATTTCCTTTCTTAGCATACTTTAGCAACTACGTGATTCCCGAGACTTTACCCAACACCGAAAACAGAGTGGGAGCACCTCCCCTTAGACCTAGTAAAACCAACAACTACATATCATGCTATTTACATTCTCGAAATCTTATCTAGGAGTTTCCCATTTTCATTACCCGTAGCTCCCAAGCATTCTCCCGGTTCCCCGAACCTTCTCGATATTCCAGTCCCCGAGCCTATCATTTTAGTCTACCAAGACAATAAAAATATCCCCATTATACGTATCATAAAACCAACCCTTCAATCCATACAATTCCTAATTCACACATAACCAGTAATAAATTCGCCAGACTCCGTGCCCGAAGGCCTAATCATGGATTCTCTCTTTCATTCTACACAATAATAGGAAATAAAAATGGTCAATCTACTCTTGGGAAGAAACCTAGCCTACCTGGATGCAGACCAGCTGTTCCATGCCTTTTGTGGCTCCGTGAAGGCGTTCCCTGATGATTCTGCAGGCCTGAATCCATGGTTTTGCGTCCCTTTCGCTGGAATCCCTCCTCCCCATGGCTCCCAAGCTTTGGAGCAGCCTAGGAGGATTTTTGGAGCAACCCTCATCTGGTTTTGACCAAAGAAGGGAGAATGGGATTATAAAACCCATTTATGGGCTTTCTGGTTTCGTCATTCCGCTATAGCGGACAACCAACCGCTATAGAGACCTAAATTCCGCTATAGTGGACTCAATTTTCTTTAGCACGGATAGCCTTCAGTTAAACAATCATAAATTTTTACTCGGGAAGTGGATTGATGAAGGTCGGTGACGTTGGAAAGAGGACTCAGAGATCTTTAATTTGGTGGGTATTGGGATCCCTAACTCTTTATTCTAGGAGAAATGCTCATTTGAAGTTGACCCTAGTTTAAACTTAGCCCAAAACTAAATAGGTAAGGAAACTTTCAACTTAACTTTGTGCTAGGAGTATTGTATGACCTTAGTACATATCAAATGTACTCTCATACTAAAGAATTAATCCTAACTCTTATTACGAATGAGAGGCACCTGCCTTGATCGCAGATATTTTTAGTAACGACAGAACAAGTCGTTACAAGTGAATCTTCCAAAAAAAATTTCTTGGAGAAATTAAATTTACCTTATAGATATGTACATTCAGAAAGCACGAATAATGTATAGTGTTATTTGCAGAAAGGAGATCCTTTATCCTGGCAATTAAATAGACATGAGTAATCTGAGATCCCAAATAGGTAGAAAGGAGACACCATTATCCCAAATAATTACTCAGAGATTCTCTTCTTGATCAGGATTGAAGCAATCGATTTCTGAACCACATCTTTTATATGTTTGAACAGGAAGCTTTCCCAGAGTATGAAACTAAATAGGGGAGCAACAATGAATTGTGAAGCGTCTGTTGGATTGCGTTGCCTCTCTTTCAAAAGTTCTGTGGCATCTATTCATGGTATGAGGTTTGGAGTGGCGGCTCTTATGTTGGAGGAAAAGTGCTTCCCTTTTTTTAAGAGCAAATTTCAAAAATACCGGCCCAATTGAAACTAATAAAGCTTAACACTTTGTTAATTAGAATCCATACCAACTGTTTAAATGCCAACTAAAAAAAAAGCGCTACTCCCTCTCTCTTTCTCACCCGCCTCTCCCTCTCTCTTTTCTTTCTGTTTCTTTCTCGCCTTCTCTCCCTCTTTCTCTTTTCTCTCTCTCTCGTTCTCTGTCTGTCTCCCTCTTTCTCTTTTCTCTCCCTCTTGTTCTCTGTCTCTCTCCCTTTATCTTTCACTTTTTCTTTTCCTCTTTGTATTTTGTATTGTTATATCTCTCTCTTTGTCTCTCCCCCTCTTTGTATTTTGTATTTTCACCCTTTCTCTCTCTCTCTCTCTCTCTCTCTCTTTCTTCTTTTGAATACAATTGTATCAACGAATACAAATATAATTCGTATCAATGAAATACAATTTGTATTCAATTATATCAACGAATACAAATATAATTCTTATCAACGAAATATAATTTGTATTCAATTATATCAACGAATAGGAATACAAATACAAATACAAATACAGTTCATAAGTAAAAAATAATTTATATTCAATTGTATCAACGAATACAAATACAATTTGTATTTAATCTTATATAATTTGAAATTTTCTAAATCTTACAGTTTATAACTATATCTTTACAGGAACCAAAATGTAAATCCTTCTTGTTTTATTTATTCTCACAAGCAGCTTGCTCAATGTCGCATGTCCATTTATGGTGGGAAGGATAATCTCGAGGAATGGAGTTCGTCTTGCTCACTTGTTGGCTTTGTATTTTACAAAAATGATAAAGGATGCATTACAATTGACAAATACAAATTGTATTTGTATTTGTTGACACAATTGAATACAAATTGCTCTAAAGTATATTATATTAAATTGTGTCAACGAATACAAATACAATTCGTAAGAGAAATACAATTTATATTCAATTGTATCAACAAATACAAATACAATTTATATCAACAAATAGAAAACACAATTTGTATCAACGAATATAATTTCTCTTTCTCTCCTCTTTGTATTATACGTATTACAAATACAAATACAATTTGTATCAATGAAATACAATTTTTATTCAATTGTATCAACGAATACAAATGCAATTCGTATCAATAAATAGAAAATATAATTTATATCAACGAATACAATTTTGCTCTCTCCTCTTTGTGTTATTCATATATGTTATATACAAATACAAATGTATCATTTGAGAATCTTGTTAAAAAAAGGTTCCCTGTTTAGAGAAAAGGAGAGAACGAGATGGAGGGAGAAAGAGAGGCAGCGAGAGAGAGGAAGAAGGGAGAGAGGGGAGCGAAATTGGGGAGAGAGGGAGGAGAGTGGCGAGAGAGATAGATGGGAGAAGGAGAGGATGTATACCAATAGTTTTGACTAATTGGCAAGGAGCATAATTGATTTAAACTATAGGCATGGAGCGTAATTAGGCCTCTAAAGTTGGTGTGTTATGTAATTTTTCTCTTTTTTTTTTCAATTAGTTAGGGGAATTTTAGTAAATTATGATTGAATTTTTAATTAAGAATATTTTAGTAATTTCACTTTGAATTTATTGAGTTCATGCTTTTAAGGTAGTATAGATATAGATTGCTGTTTATCTTAGAGTCTAGGGTTTTAAAAGCTGGCAGACCCAAAACATGGGTATTTGAACCTTAGATTTATTTATAAATTTTAAAAAAATTAATAAAATGACGCTTATTAGTTAATAATTGAGAAAAAAATATGGACATAGGGATTCAAAACCTAGACTTGTGGGCCGAGCACCTCCTCTCAATGTACATAATAACCAGTGAACTAAAGTTTCCACTTGACATTGGGTTCACCCATATAAATATAAGAACTCAATTTAAAAAATAGTAGTGCTATACATGATTTAGGGAGGGGACTCAATTTAATAACCACTGAACTAAAGTTTCCACTTGATCTTGGGTGCATGTGAACCGACCCCCCTCCCTGTGCATACGCCCCTGATCTCTTCCTCCTGATCAATTCCTACTTTTGTTTTCGGCTGCGTGACCCTTTGCTTTTGCTCAAACATGACCTCTACAACATCTGAACCTTCTATCAGCCAACTCTTTCTAGTGACATTCCGCTTTGGCAACGATTTTGAAGTCAAAGATTTCAAACTCCGGTTAGTCAGCGAACTGAGTTCCCCGGTGAAAAAGAGAAATATTTTGTCTATTGCTTTTCTGAAAAAGAATCAAATGCAGTAATTTGCATTTTTTGTACATCACTTGTCAAATAAAAAGCAATTCAATTTCAGCTATAATTCAGCACTAATTGCTGTCAAATCAATTCTAAATCAACTACAATAACAATAACATATTAAAAAATTAAATTCAAATTAAATTATCCACCAAAAGGATTCACAAAGCTTCAAAAACTAAAAAAGCTTCAAATATATACAAAGGTTCCAATTCAAAGTTCAACAAAAAAAAATATCCAACACCTAAGGGGTAGTGTCCACATACTCTCCATCACTACTACGTACTAGCAATCTCTTCGTCAGGTGATGGAGGAAAATGGGATGCATTCTTAATCTTTTTAATGTTCATTTTCCAAAAGAGCTCCTCCTAAATCGACGCGCGAGAATTAAACACTTTGGCTTGCAAACAAAATATAATTAAACTTAATCAAGCAATATTTAATTAACTTTATATAAACATATAAACTAGAAGGTTAATATTATAACTTATCAATTTCCTAGATATTAAAGTATTAAATATAATTATTTTAAGAAAATAAATCAACATGCTAGTCGTCATTCTCCCATTCTTCCTCCTCGCTTGTTTCATTTTCATCATTCTCCCATTCTTTCTCATCAGTTATTTCATAAGCACCATCCCATTCTTTCTTCCTGATTGATTCATTTTCCTCATTTTTTTTCTCAATATTTGTGATGTGGCAGTTATCTTATCATAAAAAACGTCTTTTAATATGTGTTGAGGATGTTCTAGACTGTTTTTCAACTCATTATTCATTGTTTGATAAATAACTGCCACATTATTCTGATACGCCGCATCTAATACATTGTCAATCTCAATCTTACTCACATACTTAGTCTTTATAATCACTCACCAATCAGTGTTATCTCTATGCAACAAATATGGAGCACAATACACTTGTTTGGCATTTTATGCAATGATAAAAGGATCATAGCGATCATACTATCTCGTGTGCTTAACTTCAATTACATTATGTTGTTGATTTACCTTGGTACCTCTATGTGATTGATCAAACCACTTGAACCAAAATAGTACTATCTTTTTGTCGATCATCCACGATACTTAACTTTAATGATTTCTTGTAACACACCATAATATTTAATAATTTGGCTATTATCATCGACATCACCCTGAACGCACACTCTGCTATTATTTATTTTCTTATACATAGAAATTTCTTCAGTTTGAAGCTTGAAACCATTTACACAATACTTATACATCAACTAAATTTGGCTGTTAGTCCCTAGTGCAACATCTCTCACCAATTGCAAATGTTTGATAGTACTATATTCAACATGAACTTACATAATGTTAATAAAAAATATAGACGTTTAGTAAATGAGTATATCATACTTGTTGATTTAATATGAGCTTTCACACTTACATAGTCTCTCAGCCAACCGGAAAACCTCGTATGTATGACATAATCACCCCACATGCTTACAAATAAACTGTTCAATGTATATTGAGATTTTTCATTAGTTTACCACTAAGTATTTAAATTCACGTAATTTTATAACACAATTCAACACTTACGTAAGATATGATTGTAACGATCGGGTTCATCGTTACGGGTAAACCATTCATGCCAAGTTTTGGGTTAGAAAAATTCTGGGTTTGGGAGTTGAAAATTTTGGGCTAGGATAGTCTCAGCCAGTTTTGGAGCGAGGTATGGTCTAGGACAATCCGGGTAAGGATTGGGTTAAATATCTTATTTTGAGCTAAATTTCCTTGTAGCTAAGACATAGAGGAGTCCGGGGGACTTTTCAGAATCGAATTCGGGTAAGAAGAACTCCCAGAATCGAGGTTGACATGAAGGGGTTGTTCCGAAACGTCGGGAAAATAAGTGTGTCATAAAATGGCCAAAACTGGGAGATTTCTGGACATTCTGTCCGTGACGAGTGCAACCGTCTGCGGTAGTGATCTCCTCTATAGCGGTGGAAAATACCGCTATAGCGGTGGTCATCAACACCTCTTAAAACCGCTATAGCAGGAGTTGTCCGCTATAGCAGGACCGCTATAGCAGAGAAGGAACCACTATAGCGGAGCGATGGGATTAGAAAACTAAGAAAACAAGCTTTTAATTTCATTATCTCCCATTCAGCTCCCAAAAACAGACGAGGGTTACTCCAAGAACCCTCCTAGGCTGCTCCAGGGCTTGGAATCCATGTGGAGGAGGAATTCCGGTAAAAGGGACGCAAAACCACGGATTTGGGCCTGCAGAATCGTCAGGGAACGCCTTCACAGAGTCAAAAAGGGCATGGAACAGCTGCTCGGCATCCAGGTGTTATACCCCATTTTAACCGGGTCAAAGCGAAGTACAACATATTGGTGATTCTTCAATTATTAACTTAAAGAGTCGCCACCTAATTAATTTTTAAAGGTGAATTAGGACACCTAATTTATTAACTAAAGTTATGCTAAATTAACTCTAATTAATTGTCTACTTTAACTTATGTGATTCTAGGTAAGGGTTCTAATTATCCTAAAGGGAAGGGGTTAAGCATCCTTTAAGATCCGCTAAACACGGTTAACCGGCCAAACTTAGGTTAATCTAATTAAAATCAACAAATTAAAACAATCAAATTTTAAACTCAAAGAAAGCTTGAAAGATGTTGGCAATTCAAAGTTTTTCAAAAATTATATATCTACTTAATTCTTATGAGGAAAAGGTTTAGTTATTTTCAATCAAATTTTGCCATAACTAATTAAATAACTTGACATGGTTAAAAAGAAATAAATAAATAACAAGTAAATTTTCTAAAGTACTTTCTAATCTTTTTGAGAAAATCCCTTTTTATCTAAAACATACTTATAACACCTTAAATGTGATAAGAAAGAAATAACTTGTGAAAATTCTTTGAAAAAATAAAAATGCAAGAAAATTAAGTAAATGATTTAATAGTGGTGAAGGCAAAAATGTGTAGATAATAATTTTATTTACACTTAGAAAAATGCGTCGAATCAAAATAACTAAGGATTAAGTATCAATTAAGTTGACCAAAAATATTTAAAAGATATGCAACTTAACTAATATAATTGTAAAATAAATAAATTACTAAGAAAAACTTTTTTTGGGTTAAAATTATAGGCCTACGCTTGATCAAAAAATAGTTGAAAGAAATGTAAAATCTTATTATTAATAAAAATATTTCTTAAAACAAACAAAAGAGAATTCCGAGGACGAAAACGTTAATTTTGCCTTTCATGAAGACGCATTTTTTTGACCCTTTTGAAAGTTATTTTTGTTCTTCGAAAACCTATACTTTAAAGTTAAAAAAAAGGGTATATCTTTACAACAAAATGCGCTATTTTAAGTTCTAAAAAAGGTTATATTTCTATCTTAAAATTTGCATTTTTGAGACCAAAAATCTGCATTTTTAAAACTTATTTAAAACCTCATTTTTGCTCTAAGAAAATCTGCACTTTTACACCCAAGAAATCTTTGTTTTAAGCCTTTAAAATAACTATAATTTACCTATAAAAAATCTGCATTTTTAACCTTTGTAAACCTGTGTTTTTAACCAAAAAATCTGCACTTTTGAACTCGTTTAAAGCTGCATTTTTTACCCTTAAGAAAACTGCATTTTTTCACTAAAAACAATCTCCATTTTAAGTCCTTAAAAGAGCTGTGTTTTACTTTTACTTAACTAAAATCTGTTTCAAGAAGATACTTTTAGGAAGGAAAGTCGTTTGACATAACAAAAGGATTCTCTCTTATTTATTTTTGCAGAGTAAAGAGTGAGGGAAATAAAAAGTTATAACAAGGCGCGATTTCTAATACTTCAAAAATATCATAGATGCGCGTATATATGTATATATCCGAAGTAAAAGAACTAACTACGTGCTCCCATTATCATATATAGCTAACTACCCTTCCTAAGATTCAAGTATTCTAGGCCTAGATTTTTAGCGACGAAACCAAAAAGAAATTGAAATAAGAGTTAGAATAACTAATTAAGCATAACAAAATTCATAATAGAATCAATAACAAGTAGAGTAAAGAGAAAATGAAAGAAGTATCTCCCCGCTCTCATTTTTTGCTAAGGAGAGATGGATGAAGATAGATGTGATATTCCAAGTCCTTCTCTTCTCCCTCTATTCTTTGTTCGGACACAAAATGAGAAGACGAGAGATATACTTGACAGGTAAAATGCAAGTTCACTTTATCTACGATATTGTGGAGTCTCATTCGAGACTCCTCGTAACTCCGGCAAGTCATGCAAAAGAAATAGAAAAGAGAAAAATTAGAAAAGGTGCATATGATTATATAATAGATAAGAAAGGTAAATAAATAAATAAGATGAAGTAAAACATCTTCTGTTTGCAGAACATGTATAGAACCAAACTCAACAAATACTTTATATGTCATACTTACTACTGAACAAAACAAATCCTCAAGCAAAACAATACAATTCACCAGCTAAGCCTTTTTCTTTTCATTTTTATCTTAGAACGGTAACGAATTTTACACCAAACGAAGACCATGTTTCAAGATTGTATATGAAACTAAACCAAGAAGCTATGTTTTTTCGAATACTTGATCCATAGTTCATGATATCTACGCAAAAAACTTTAGAGAAACTTCAACTATAATTCCAAAAATAGAGCATTAGTTCATTTCTTACGACACATTAGGATAAGTAAAAAAAGAGTCACATCTAATATAAATAAACAAAGAAGAAGAAGAAATTACACCAAGATATGTAAAGTCATGCTAGATCAACACTTGTACCTTGTTCTTACTAGAAAGTATACTAGAACTTGAATTCATACTCCAAGTTTACGGACAAAGTGTTATTATTTAGACCATAACCTTTTATTTAAACTCTTAAGCAAGTGATAAACTTGAAACCAAATTTGAGCATACACTAAGATATCCAAAAGATTGGCAGTGAACTAGTTCCAACAGCACAACTTTTAAAAGGGAAAAGAAAGTACTGGTGCATGCTTTCAAGTTGAAAGAAATTTGGAATAGTTTGGCACACATAGTCATCTTCATGAAAATCAAATAACCTTCCGAGGCAAATGTTGAATCAAATTCTATTTATTTTAAAGGCAGAATATTAGATCTCTTTCACACGATATATCAAGATAAGTAAAAAATAATAATCAACACTTATATTTCTTTTCAAACTCCAAGCGACATTAAGACGGAAGTGTTTATGGTATCATAGCGATTTCCATAGACGAGATATTTAAACGCCAAGAATCTAAAGAGGTTATGGTAAACAGAGAGAAATTGTATCACTTTGATAAACCATTATGGTCCAAATAAGCTTGTTATAAACTTGAACAAATGCATACTCAATCTTTACGTAGGTATTCTATGTTCATCGAAAACAAAGAAGAAATCCTTTCTAATTTAATATCTAAATGAACTTGCCGCATGAAAAATCCATTTTTTTAAAAACCAACTAAAGTGTTGACAAAAATCTTAAAATAAATGGTTGCAGTTAAGCCTAAGATATATTCAGCAAGTACATCTAACAAATATATATCATTGATGCCATGATTTCTAAAAGAGAATTTATCTTGAAAGAATAAATTTGAAAGAAAGAAAAATATTTGCTATACCAAGAAAACTACTTCATACGATCAAGAGGGAAAAAGAAATTTTTTAACAGGATTCCTACACAAGTTTTGACAGCAAAGAAAGGAAAGAGAAATACTAAATATTGGAGAATAAGGTCGTATTTTCACCTGTTTCGGAGCAGCAAACTTGGAGCGTTCTTGACCACGGATCTACACTCGAAACTCGACGAAATCAAACTAATAAACGCACAAAGAACTCGAGAACAAACAAGAGATCCAAGGACCAGATGTTCATGAAAAGAGAGAAATTTTATGACTGTGTGATAGCTGAAAACTGATGCCTCAAATGCTCTCCAACCCTTGGTATTTATAGGAGCGAATGTAGGGTTTATGGGGGCTTTTTGGGCGGGATTTTGAGCGCGATTTTTTGAATGTTTTGAAATCCAAACGTTGGGGTTTTGGATGGATTCCATAGATTGATTCATAAAAAGAGAGAAACGAGATAAAACTTTGCCTAAAAATCGCTTGATAGAGAAGTAACCCAGCAAAAGAGAATACCTCATTTGCTTGTTAAAGTGTTTGAAGATATCTCGGTCAATTCTTCGAGATTTCTCAATGATCCTCCATAAATGAATGCTCGAAATGGCCTTACAAGTCTGTGGCCACAAGGAAGGGAGGTTGTTGTCTTCCTCAAAGTGGAGAAGAAGCCAAAATTGGCTTTCTGCCATTGCAGGCCAAGGAGAGAGAGAGAGAGCAGGGGAAAACAAGATGCGACTGATGCAACTTACCACATTTTTTAGGGTTTCAAAGGGTATATTGGGTATTTCGCTTAGATTAAGTGGGGGTAAAATAGGTAGTTCACAAGGGTAGGGTGTGGAGTTGGATTTGACCAGCAAATGAGGGAGTGACACGCGGCGTGGAGGAAGTTGGGTGTGTGCAAGATGTGTGAGGCACATGAAAAGCGTGTGCTATAGGTGTGTTTGTGACTGTTGGGCACTTACGTGGCGCTTAGGTGGCATCCACGTGGAAGAGAAGGGTGAAAGAAATGGGCTGCAGATTGGGCTTAATCTTGGACCAAAGCTGGCAGAATTCATGGATCAAAAGTTATAAAAATTGGGCTAAAGAAAATACTTTCTTTCTTATATTTCGGTGGGCTTCCAAATTAAGATTAAAATAATTCTTAAAAATATTTATATTAATGTATACTTAAGTAAATAAATTATTTAATATCGAAAGATAATTTGTAATACTTAAATGAAAATTAACATCATAAGAATTACGCAATAAAATTTATAAAAAATAGAGTTCAAGAAATACTTCATTTAATCGAAGAAAACACGTAAAATGCCTTTCGTGAAAAATAGTAAATGATTAAAATAAATTCCAATAATAATAATAATAATAATAATAATGATAAGTTAAAATAATAACGGAAAATAATGGTAAAAATGATGTATTTAATTTATTAATAATTTAGAAGCTCAACGAGATAAATTGAAAGAAAGGAGGGTCAAAATTGGGTGTCAACACCAGGTAGGCTAGGTTTCTTCCAAGAGTAAATTGACCGCTTTCATTTTTGTATTATTGTATAGAATGAAAAGGAGAATCCATGGTTAGGCCTTCGGGCACGAAGTCTGGAGGAAGTTGTTGAATTATTGGATTTCTTTGGAAATGGTAGAATGGGAATAGGGTGTGGTGATATTCTAGGCATTGCTTAAATTGTGTGTTTTTGCTAATAAAATGCGGGAACTAGAATATCGGAAGGTTCGGGGAACTAAAAAAAGGGTTAGTAATTAATAAATGTGTAAGGAACGGAAGTTCCGGACTAATTGGTATAATTTGGATAATTGTTTGGTTGTGTTCTAAGGCTGGAAAGGGTTTTCCCAAGTTGTATTTGGTCCTAGGAAGAGGGTCAGGAATAAATGTAGTTAACTGCATGTTTAAAAGGGCGAATCGGGGTTAGTCTTTGGATGAGATTTGACGGTTCATAGTTTACCCGGAATGGGGTAGGTGATGGCTCACGACTCCTGTGAATGTTGTATGTTTTGTACTCCTATCTAAGTGTTTGTGTGAATTGCATTGCTTAGATGAAATTGTGTAGAATGTTTAAGGGTCCTGTCTTACGGTCTGTGAGTTGAACGATTTGTTACTTGTTGGCTTACAAGTTGTGTGTTCATTATTTGACTGTGAATTGTTGACATTCGGTTGGCTCGGATACCACGCCTGGTACATGTATACTAACAGTTGGCACGGGTACCACGCTTGGTACAGGTATAATAAATGGTTAGCTCGGGTACCACGCCTGATATAAAATATACTAACGGTTGGCTCGGGTACCACGCCTGGTACGGGATATATTAACGGTTGGATCGGGTACCAGGCCTGGTACGGGTTACTTTTGTTGCATCATTGCATTTTATCACTGTGTTGCATTAACTGTTATTGGTTCTGTGAGTGGACTGGGCTATTTTATTGAAATATGATAATTGCTTATGGTCCGTGAGAGGCCGAAAATTCTGTTATATTTAGTCTTGGTGTAGGCCGAATTATTATATTGTGAGTTTGGTCTTGATATAGGCCGAGTTGTTATATTATATTGTGAGTTTGGTCTTGGTGTAAGCCGGGTTATTGTATTGTGAGTTTGGTCTTGGTATAGGCTGAGTTGTTATATTATATTGTGGGTTTGGTCTTGGTGTAGGCTGGGTGGTTATATTATGTTATCATTTCGGTCTTGGTGTAGGCCGGGTTATTATATTGTTAGTTTGGTCTTGGTATAAGCCGGGTTGTTATATTATATTATGGGTTTGGTCTTGGTGTAGGCCGGATGGTTATATTATGTTATCATTTTGGTCTTGGTGTAGACCGGGTTATTATATTGTTAGTTTGGTCTTGGTATAGGCCGGGTTGTTATATTATATTGTGGGTTTGATTTTGGTGTAGGCCGGGTGATTATATTATGTTATCATTTTGGTCTTGGTGTAGGCCGGGTTATTATATTATTAGTTGGTCTTGGTATAGGCCAGGTTGTTATATTATATTATGGGTTGGTCTTGTTGTAGGACGGGTGGTTATATTATGTTATCGGTTGGTCTTGGTGTAGGCCAGGTTATTATGTTAATTATTAGTTGGTCTTGGTGTAGACCGAGTATTCCATATTAACACCTAGATGTGTTAGGGAGATCCGGGTGGATCCGGGTAATGTAAAAGAGGTTATAAGTTCACAAACAGTTGTCATTAAGTGTACTAATGGCAGCCAGGAATTATTTGTGGTTAACAAGCTAAGGGTGAGTCTTGGCGTAGACCGGGTAGCTTGTTGAACACTTAGGTGTGGTTATAGGATCCTTGGAGGGTCCGGGTTTCGGGATTAGAGAGGGATTTAGATATGACTCTGTTGTTGTTATTGAATGTGTCAATGATTGCTAGGTGAATTCCATGTGATTGGTAAATTGGGAGTAAGACTGAAAGTCTGGGGTCGTAGTTGTTGGTTGTTGTAACCAGGATGGAAAATTGTCCTAGAGGTTCGCAAAGGGTCTGGACACTGGTAACTATACTACGGGTATAAGTGGTTTGGTTGGGCAGTTAGCCGAGTTAAGTCTGAATATTTAGTCAAGGAGGTGACTTGGGAAGTCTAGGTGTCAAGGTGACTTGGGAAGTCTAGGTGGCAAGGTGACTTGGTAAATCTAAAGGTTAGGATGGTCGGTTCCGAAAGAGGGGATTGATAAAAGTGATGTTGAAAGGGGTGAAGCATTTACCTTGTGCATTTTATCTTAATTTTTATATGATGGTAGGAGTGAATTCGGGTCAGCCGATGATGTCTACCAGTACGTATGTTTGTACTGATTCTACTCTTGCTATACCTTTTTGGGTATAGTCTGGTTGCAGGATTGGTGATGTTTCACAGGTTCAGGATTGCGGTGATCTTCCAGTAGCTCCTACTTTCCTTCTATGGTGGGAGTTGTGTCATCTTATGTCATATACTCATCTTGTAGAAGCTCTTGTACCGGCTTAGACTAGGTTCTGGGGAGGTTGTTTCATATTGTAAATGTTTTTCGCAAATTCTTTAAGTCGTTTATTTTTCTAAACTATTTGTAAAAAGGATTTCTCGTGTATTTAAGGGACTTATTTAATGGTTTATTTTCTTTTCCGCATTGCCTGTTGGTTCGGGTGGTAAGGGTTATCCTATCTAGGTGGATTAGAGTAGGTGCCCGCACAGCCCGGTAGTTGGGTCGTGACAATGATTGAATCTCAGGATAATTGCGCAAAACATGTGTCACAACTAATTGCATCTCCATACTAATTTTGAGTCATTTAGTTAATCCAACAACTTATTTTTTGTGATGAATTTTTTTCGTGTCCAAAATTGTAAATAATTTTAAGACAAATTTTAATTTGTTACAAATTGGATACATTATAAATGACAAAATAATGTGTCACTGGTAGTTTAAAATTCGTCATTAGTGGTACTTAATAAATGACACCAAATTATTGTTTGGTGGGAACTTTAGTGGACAAAACTATGCTACGAAATTGTATATTTTGTCACTAAAAGTATGTTGCTCATGCATTTAAATATGAGATATAATTTTTGTCATAAAAAGTGAATAATTAGTGATAAATTTTGTGCCTTACCTAATAATTTTGTAGCTAAATATCACATGTATTGTAGTGTTGTTTAGATTAATTGGTTAGTTTGCGAAAGTGAATATTGCTGGTCTAAGGATTATGCAGTTGAAGTACTTCTCACTATGCTCACTAGAATCGCTTATACCTCGAATCTTGAGGATAAGGTTCTTATTGAGTGCGGAGTATTGTTATGAGTCCATCCCAACTCAATATGGATACTAACAAGGATGTCACATAAGTAGCTATTGAGCCGAGAAGAAGTCATATGGCCAGAAGGCCTTCAAACGATTAATTTAGGATCCAGACGTGCTAGTTAAAAGACTAGGTTAGCAGAGGGTTATGAGAATTGTGATTATGCTTAGGCGAACTCTGAACCCCTCATCCCCTTTTCTCGACTTCTCTCATCCCTTCATCTAGGTTACCGCTCTTCTAAGATTCTGTAATTTCCCTTTAATAATTTGGTTATTAATTCAACAATCAATCTTCTTCTAATATTGTGAGTGTTTGTCTTTGGAGTTGTTACGAGCTACATTTTAGATGGAGGAAAATGGTGATCCTTTCTGATGCAAAATGTGTTATGGATATGTTTCTTATTTAGGAAAGTAAAGCTCTCTAGGAATTTCAATTCTATTGCTCATAACTTAGATAAATTTTTTGTTGCTTTGGTTCAAGATGAATGTTTTTGGGAAAATATGTTCCCGAGATAGATTATAAATTAAGTTATTTACTCTTTTGAACATATTATGTCCTTCATGAAGTAATAGATGGCTACATTCTTCACAAAAAATGAAGTGTTCCATTACAACCAGCTATAGGTATAATGCATTTTTCATCTTTCACCATTTCGGGTATGAAGAAAATTTCTTTCATAATCTCCGTCTACATACATATTTGTACAATTTTTTCAATAATTTTTCTACAATTTTTATGCAATTTTACTTTTAGGTAATATAATTTACATGCTTATTTTATCAATATATATGATATTGAAAGTTAAGTTCAATATATGTAATATTGAAAGTTAAGTACCATGGGCTTATATTCCGTGTTTTAAAGCTTATGCCTCAGCCCATCACCCATGTTAGGTAAAATTTCACCTCACGCTCACATTTTTCAAACGGGAGAATCACCTATTATAAAAAAGGGAAAACTATCTAAAGAGACATACCTTATTATCATATCTATTAAAATTAATAGTATTTTATTTTAATTACTTAATATCCAATATATTAACAAAAAAAAAACTTTCTTTCCCTCAGATACATCGCTCAAATCATACCATCTTCATATCCCTTTTCTTCCGCCTAATATCACGTCAACTTCCAAATTCAAATCCAAAATCAGATTTTCACGGTTAATTAATTTTTCCCCATTATTTCTTTCTCATCAACTTTACTAAAACACGACCTCCGTCGTATAATGAACAACGAAGGGCTTATGAGTTACCGTGCTTCTATTACGATGGAAGAAATGGCCAAAATTGGCCAGAAGAAAATGGCCAGATCTGGCCAAAAAACTCCATCTCCTTTGTGCCCATTTTCAAATCTGATCGGAGTTTACATTTTTTTTGTGCTTTTCTTGTTGGTTGAAAACACTAACTCCGATAGATCTGTATTATTTTGTTTTCATGGCTGTTGTTACTGTTTGAGAAGCTTCGTCTTGTGATATTTCTGGTTCTCTGCCAGAATTTCGTGTTGTTTCTGAAGATAGTCGATATGGTGGGTGCCATATGGTGGCAAGGAGGAGAATGAATGTACTTGCGTACCCATGTATCGTAGTCTACTAATTCATATTGAATATGAAACTTAGTGTTTGTTCATGTACATACAAATGTCTCTGTCAGATTTGTGTTTCTTCTTCTTCTTTTTTTAAGCATGTATCTATGCACAGAGACATGTATCAAAAGTTTCAATGGGGCAACTTGATACTAGATACATGTATTTTGGATTCATTGTATGAAATTTATATTGGATACATCAAATTAATACTGGATACACTAAATTAAGTTGATTATGGATACATGTATTTTGGATATAATGTATGAAATCAGCACTGGATACATCAATTCATTATTATATTGGATACATTAAATGAATATTGGATTTACTGTATTTTGGGTATAATGTATGAAATTGGTACTGGATATATCAAAAATAATACTGCATACAGATAAACATATATATGAAATTAATATTAGATACATATAAATAAATACATGAAATTTATACTAGGTACATATAAACATATATATGAAATTAATAATTGATACATATTAAAATATACATGAAATTAATACTAGATATATATAAAATGATACATTAGATGAAAAGTAATCAAATTATATAATCAAGATATACATGTTTCCGTCTTATATTAGTGAAATTAATGAATTTATTATTTTTAAAAATTAAAAAAATAAAATTAATTAAACACATATACATGCCTTGATTTCTGTCTTATATTAAGAGATTTGATTAATTAAAATTTTCATCATTAGTTGTCCATGTATCTGAGATACATACAATCAGCATGAAATATGCATGTATCCAAAATATGAAAAGTGATAAAAAAAATGTAATTAGGTAAACTAGTGTCTTAAAAAGTAATGGGGTTCTAAAGATGTGGGTTTTAGGTAAGTACTCTCATAAAAAATGATAGGTGTATTCAGTTTTGCAAAATATATCACGAGTTTTTTTTACAAAATATGCCAGAAATTTCGCTCAAGGCTTTAAAAAATTCACTCAAAATTTTGCTCTCTGACTTAAAAAATTTGCTCAAAATTTCGTGAATGAAATTGGCATAAATGTGTATATTCACTTAAGTCATAGAATTATTCTCGCAATTTTTTTATATGAAAATTGTATGAAATCAGTACGAAATGTGTATATCTTTCTCTCAATGCATAATATTTCGCTCACATTTTTCATATATGAAAATTATATAAAATCGATATGAAATGCGTATATCGCTCAAGGCTTAGAATGTTTCTCATAATTTCGTGTATAAAAAAGTATGAAATATGTATATAACTATATAAATTTTGTATAAGTTCATGTTATGTTTCTAGAAATTTAATACAACCATAACAATATTGTATACAACTTTCATACAAATTTTTTACAAATTTAATACAATTACAAATGTAACACCCCATAATTATTTGTACATGTATGACTAAGTTAATGTCGATAAAATTACTTGAACCTAAAAGATTCGGAATGTATTTGGTCTTAAAAGATTAAGTTCACAAGTAAAGTAAAGTCAAAAGCGGAAATGTCATCAATTGGACACAATACCCAGTGACCATGTTTATGGTCTGACTTTGAATAAGCATATCTCCCAAGATATGGAGAATTAGAGGTTGTATCACCTGTCGAATTAAAGGTCTTTAAATTTAGTTTTCATTAAAAAACCTCTCGTCTATCTGAGTTCTAAATTAAGAGAAATGTGAGTTTGAAGAAGACAATGTTGGCAGAATTTCCACTCATGGCCAAGTCACGTGTATACGACTAAGTTGTGTCGATGAGACTAATCGGGCTTGGAAAATATAGACTATATTTGGGCCTAAAGTATAAGGTGTTCAAATTTGCAAAAGTGGAGGTAATAGTTCAAAAGAATAAGATTTGAAAAGCAAATGAATGTGGGACAAAATGACCTACTAGCTTAACGTTCTACTTGTTTAGACGTCCAACTTGATCGAGTTGCTTGCTTGAATATCCTACTTGCTTGAGGTACTTATAAATGTGGCATATAATAATTAGAAGAGGATAAAGGAAGACAAATAAGAACAAGTAGGTGCATCACCTACTTAAAAAATACAAAGCCAGACATTAAAGTAAAGCTAGTAGGTGAATCACTTGCTTAAAGGTGTAAGGCCCAAATTAATTGGCCAAAATAAAGTTAGGTCAGGAAATAGTCAGTGTCAGTCCCAATACCCATATTCCTATTAGACAAATATATATACACTCTATTTAGCCACTAAATCAGATTGCACATGAGAGAAAATTGCACAAAATCTCTCTCTCTCTTGGCCGTGACTTTCTCTCCAAAGAGGGTTCTTTAGTTTCTCTTCTCTTTCAACAAGCTCAAGGTGAGGTTTTTAGTATGTATTTCACTTATTTTAACTTAAATGAGGGTGAAGAACATGTGGATACACGTTCAACGGCTTGAGGCAGCCCCTTTGATGTGATATTGATTCTAAGTTATTTTCTTCTTGTCTCAAGGGCCTTGTTGTGAAGAAAAGTGTAAGGTGTTGAAGATGTGAAGTTAAAGAGAATAAATTTCCAGAAGCTTGAGTTAAGATTCTTCCCCCTCTATTCCTTATTGTTTATGTAAAGAAAGAGACGATTCTAGACGTAATTATTGTACGAACTCACAGAACAATGTTCAGAAGCCGTGATTTTTAAGCTTTTCTTATTGTGATTGAGTTGTATTGGGGTTTTATTATAAGTATTGATTGGATGTAAAGGTTGGAAGCCTGATGGAAGGGGTTGGTTGTGGCTGTTTTTGGTTGGAAATGGAGGGTGTGACGATACACTAAGTATTTAGTTGTTGTGCTGGCATGCTGTCCGTTTGATTGTGGTGGACTATTTTGCGGGCCCTACATTATTATTAGCTTCTTAAAATATGTTAATTATGTGTTTAAATCGTGGATGTAACAAGGAAAAGAAAGTAGAAAGAAGCATATGTATAAAGGGTCCGACGAGCAAGTCGTTTGCCTGATAGCTGAAATATCATCAATTTGGCTCGAAGGTGTCAAATAGGTTGATTGTAATGATTCTACCACTTGATTTTGTGTAAATTACCTATTGTAATTAAGGAGGATAGTCCATCTTATTTTCAAGAGATCTAGAATTGAAGTATGTAGAGATATAACCCCCTTCAACGTTAAGGAATGAACTAAAATCATAGGAATGAACTAAAGTCACATGTTTCACCTATAAGAGTCAACATAAGTTATTTGACAATATGTAAGTATAGCCTTTGTTACTATATGTTAAGCATATGCCTAGCCTAGCCAATTATCTATATGCTCTTTTTCACTTGGAATACTTGTCTTCATGCTTCATACGTTTATCTGTTGAAGTTCATACTATTTATATTACCCCAGTTGAGTTGAGTATCTATAAGAGTTATATATGACCATAAACGTCCTTTCTTGAAATTCTTAGGAGTTACATGGTCTATCTGCCATGTGTTAAAATAAGAATAATTTGTCAACTTATTCAAGACTCCCTTATATACCGGGGGGGGGGGGGAGTATAGTATTCTAAGTTTGAGTAAGAAGCTTCATGATTTAATGAAGAGAAACCCAAGGAATCCCCCCTTCCTTCAGCTGGGTGAGCCTTTGCTTTTTGGATCGTCTTCTGCCCAATGTGGGAGCGAGAAGTTTGGGATATGTTTGGTGTTTCTTCCATCAATCTTGTATATTTGCACTTGTATCTCTGATCACATAGCAACATAGGTATAATATAAAATAAAGAGCTAACGCTTGAATAACTTGATATCTTATTTAAAGAAGTTATTTCCTAAATGGAGTTTACTACTTGAGTCAATTAGAAATCTTTATTGTAATCTACTTGTCATAAACCATTAAGATATTACTTGATAAAATCTACCCTTAATGACGAAAGGGTATTCATGGATTTTATTTGACACACATGTGCAATGTGATTCTATGCACAGGGTTGTAACACCCTAAAAAAAAATTAAAGATAAAGACCCCAAACTATTTTTAGTGATTATTTTTCTAGCATGATGAGTGCATTGGATGCGAATCATGTTCATAATAAACTCCTACGATAAGATTAGGTTGAAAGCACCACAACCGATTAAGTTCTCATGTAAGATTCAACTATGATCAACTTCAAACAATCATTACTCCTAGCATATAATGGATTAGATGGCCTAATACCTTCTAAATTAAAGGTCTTCGAGTCTTCTTTCCAATACCGCTGACTGCGTATTAATTCGAGTTCAGAGTAAAAAGTTATGATCAGTTTACCAAGAAGACGTCTGTTTGTCTAAAGGTGACGACTCGACTGATGAGTCGCCACACTTGTGATGATTCGTCAAGCAAGTCGTCAGCCTTAACCAGAAGACCAAAATTTTGGTCATTCTTGACGATTCAAGTGACGACTTGTCAAGAGTCTGACGGTTCGTTACCTAAATCGTCAGACAAACCTGTTCTGATTTGTTAACACATTTTCAAGAGGTTATTTGGTCCTTTCCCATTTTTTAACACCAAACTACGTCGTTTTAACTGGACTAAACCTGGTATTAAGCCTAAACTACCTCAAATCCTTCATCCCTCAGAAATCAGATCGACACTTAGTCAAATATAGAGAAAAGAGATGTTTTCTTCTCCAAGGCAAAAAAACTCAAGTTTTCCTTAGATTTTCTCCGTCAAAAGGTACACAGAACGATCCCTTCTTAAATAATCTTCTAAACTCTATGGTTTTCAAACCTTGAACATCTATATGATTGTTAATGAGAATTTAGGGTTATAAGCATAAGCATGATAACTTGACTAACGATGCATAAACTATGATTTCCCTATCTTTTGCTTGAAATTACGATTGTCTATATAATGAATTATACATGAAGGGATTTGATGGATTTTTACTGATTTTGATGTATTTTTCAAAATGTTCAAATGATTTATTAAAGTTGAATTAGTCTACTATTTAATGGATTTTGTGAACGAATTGGATCGATAGTGAAAGATTATTATTTCCTTACATAATTTCTATAAATGTGGGCATAATGGAATAATGACAGACCTTATGGGTTTTAAATGATGGAATGGATGACTTGCAAGTCTTGGTATGGCGATACCAACTACGTCTATGCCCCTAATGGAACATATCTTATTCAATGATATTTTAACGATATAAAAATGATAAGAATTTGGGCTTAAGAGAATTAGATGGTGAACCGAGAAGGTGTGATCCTAAACATCTTAACACCCAAAACCTGTGTTTTGCCTATATATGGATGGTTTGATCCTTAATTGGATGACCTTATCTTTTTCTCTATGAGGATGATTGTGCTGGACATATTGTATAAAAATCTCGACTCATGCGGCAAACATAGGTTGGTGCTTAGATGGTCGAGCGTTGATCAGACCCACATAGCCCGTGGTGTTGAATGGAAGTCGGTGATACCATCTAGTTCAAAAGTAAATGATAGAAGTCTACTATTTTCTCGTAATGGAATTTACTATGGACATTTATTGTTATTGTATTGGAAGTATTTAAATGCCAACTTTTTAGATAAAGTATATTATATCTATTTTCTTTGTTCTGTGTACCACTACATTTCACGTACTGACCGTCTTTAGGCGGCTACATCATTGTATGATGTAGGTTAAGAGGCACCCTCTCGTGGTACAACAAAGCACTAGATTCGAGCAAATGGGTCCAGCTTTTGGTGAGCCCTCCATCTTTTTGAAAGTGCCTTTATTGATAGACATATTAGTATTATGTTTTATGGTATTGTCGGGGCCTTATCCCGACATGGATGACTTTCTTTATTTGGAGTAGAGGCTTCGTAGAACTATGATACGATTAGACTTCAAAGTTGGTTTTATTTCATTTATATTGAACCAAGATTTCTATCATTGTGTTTACTTCTGCAACTCTTAAATTATTGAATGTGCTTATGTTGAATGCTAAGGGGTCTTCTCAGGCCTCCATTGGTCTGGGTTGCCCATCACGTCTGGGGACTAGTCTCTGGTTATGACAAAACTTGGTATCAGAACACGATTCATGGTCCTAGGGTGTCTATGAAGTCGTGTCAAATAGAGTTCATTTTATGGGTGTGAAGTGCACCACACTTATAAAAGGGAGGCTACAAGGAATTTAGGAATGTTTCCCTTTCTTCATGTTCTATGTCATGCTAAAGAGCCTAATTCTAAGAAAATTCTTCTAACTTTTGACTTTCCCACATTTCAGAGCATGCCTCCAAGAAGAACTACCGGACAAGGGGCCGCAACTGGAACCTCAGTCCTCGCAGGGACAAATGCTGAAGAGGTTCACCTCACCCATGGGATGCAGACCCATTATAGCGTCCATACTGCTGATCCCATCTCTCTAACTGGGGCCCTACCAGTTACTCCTGCTACTGCTCATACTACTGCCCCTGCTGCTGATTCAGTTACTGCTCCTACTCGAGCTCCCAGGACCGGTTCTACTCAAATCCAATATACGCAGGGTGAAGTTACTAATGCTGAATTCAGGCAGACCATGCAGATGCTTACCCAGGTTATATCCGCTCAGTCTTGCTGGTCAAGTGGTGTTGGTACTAATCTAGGATCTTCAGATGCTACTAGAGTGGGCCAGTTTATGCGACTAAACCCACCAGTCTTCACATGGTCCAATGTCGAAGAGGACCCTCAAGATTATATTGGTGAAATGGAGAAGATATTTAGGGTCATGCATGCTAGTGAAACTGAGGGAGTGGAGTTGGCAACCTACCAACTGAAAGAGGTGGCCTACCAGTGGTATGATGAGTGGGAAGAGATAAGGGGTGAGGATGCTGATCCAGTAGTTTGGGAAGAATATTCTGAGGCCTTTCTTGATAATTTCTTTCCTCAGGAGTTGAGGGAAACCAAGGCTGAGGAGTTTGTAAACTTGAAGCAAGGGAATATGAGTGTCAAGGAGTATGCTCTGAAGTTTAATAAGTTGTCCTATTATGCTCCGGAATTGGTGTATGATATGAGGGCTCGAATGAGAAAGTTCACTAATGGCATCTCTGGTGATTTGGTATTGGCTTGCAAGGCAGTAATGTTAAAAAAAGATATGGACTTACCTAGGTTAGTGATTTACATTCAGCAAGTTGAGGATGAGAAGAGGAAACAAGTTGAGATGGAGGAGCGTCAGAATAAGAGGAATAGTCCAGCAGACCATGAGCTAACCCAACAGCATAGTGGAAAGGGTGGCAGCCATTGACCTAGGAAGAAGTCTTGGAGACATGTCCATTCCTCAGCTAGTGCACCTACCCCTAGGCCTTCAGGTGATCAGCAATTTTAATACAACCATGGCTCCAGAATGCAGGGTACTTAATCTCAGGGCAGTGTGGCCCAATCAGCTCTATCTTATGCTCCTTGCCCCACTTGTGGTAAAGTTCACCGTGGTCAGTGTTTAGTGGGCAAGGGCGTGTGTTATGGTTGTGGACAGCCTGGTCATATTCACAGTGAGTGTCCTCAGGCTAAGGGAACTTTTGGGTGCAACAAGGCTCCAACTACTACTTCATTAGCCCTAGCTGCTAAAGGAGCTACTTCTAGTACAGGCGGGCATCGAAACTGTCTCTACGGGCTATCTACTCTCCAGGAATATGAGGCTTCACCTGATGTTATCACGGGTATGTTATGGATTTTCTCCCATGATGTTTATGTATTACGTGATCCTGGCTCCACCTTATCTTATGTGATTCCATATGTAGATGTAAATTTTGGTTTTGCTCCCGAAAATATTCCTGAACCTTTCTTAGTTTCCACCCCTGTCGGTGATTCCATTGTTGCTAAGAGGGTCTATAAAAATTGTGTTGTAACTATTTTACTTAGGGATATGGTGGTGGATTTGGTAGAAATTGATATGATAGAGTTTGATGCAATTTTGGGGATGGATTGGCTTCACTCTTGCTATACTAATATGGACTGTAGGACAAGAAAGGTCAAATTCTATTTCCCAAATGAACCAGTCCTTGAATGGGAGGGTAGTCTCGTAGTGCCTAAGGAAAGGTTTATCTCTTGTCTTAGATCTCGAAAGATGATATCCGAAAGGTATAAGAACCATTTGGTTTGGGTCAGGGATGTAATGACCCTTCCGGTCATTTCCACGTTTAAGTTTTGAAGTCAAGCAAATCGACAAAAGATATCGTAAGACCTTTAAGAAATTTCCTGAACTTTGGGTCAAATGTCTCAGGGCTTTTCTCCCAATATATAAAGAGTTAGAGGTCCCCCGAAATACCAAATCTAAGGTCTACGAGTCTAGTTTCCAACGCACAAAATCTCACGTCCAAATGATCTCGGAGTAAAGAGTTATGACGGTTTTACCGCGGACTGTCTGGCAGAAAACGGGTTGCGAACCGGGTCGCGAATCGGGTCGGGTTAAACTCGATTTAAGCCTCAATTTCACGTTTTAAAACGCCATTTCAGTTCTAAAACAGTGATAAAATATAAGGGAGGATCCCGAGAGAATTCTTGAGTATCGAAATCGTGCGGGTTTGAGAATACTTTACTTAAAAGTAGAAGGTGGTAGGAAGTTATATTATATTATTATTACCTTTGCAAATTATTTTAACGGAGATAGTAAATTTAGTTATGTTAAAATTTATTATTATAATATAGTAGGTTTTATTCGAAATAATTTTCAATGAATTATGGTATATTTAAAATATTATATTTATTTTACCACGAATTTATGCAATACCCGAATATATAAATAACGGGATAAAAATTTCTTTTTGGCCTTGCCACCTCCACTCCACGTGTAGGTGGAGGGAGTAGCCAACAACCCACTATCTATGTGGTGTCACTCCTAGTGTGACTTATCAACCTAACTTAATTTACATTATGTAAGTATTTATTAAACATAGTTCACTGGAAGAGGGATTTCATTTTTTCTCAACAAACACATCACTTACATAGCTGCTCCAGGGGAATTGGTGGGACCAATTAATATTGTGGTTAAATTAAATTTGTTGTAGAAAATCAATTATCTACGTCTAGTTGTTCCATCCCAAATCTGATTCCGATTCCGATTTAGTTTTGGATTTTCTTGGAGTGGTTCGAGCTTGGACATCGTTGTTCTAGCAGCTTGTCGTCGGACGACAGGTAGGTTACGGTTTATTTTCTGTAGACTCCGTATATATAAAATAAAATTGTATTAATGGGCATCCTTGGGTTGGTTTATTAGGTTGGTACCACAGACCTTGACCGCTTTATTCATGTCCGCCTATTTTTATTCCTCCGTTGCCTGTAGTATTTGCCGATATATTTTATTTACCCTTGTGGTCCTGTGAGGACTTGTTGACTCTGGAACATAGAAGGTGAGATTTTGGGAATGTCCGCAAGTCCCGGGCATAGAATTATCCTTCTAGGCTGGTTATGCTTGCTGAGTAGCTGTGGGCCTGTGCAGGGTCGGTAGGTTGATTGTGAGCTGCGGGGCAGCTATTGTGTGTGATCATACCATTTCCATGCATATAAAGAGGTTTTATCCAGGTTTTACTGTGGTTTTGGCTTCGGGCCTACTGGCACTGTTTTCTAAACCTTGCATGGCCCGGGGGGCCCGTTTTTGATGGAAATGATTTGGAAATGATTGATTTCACTTGTGGATATTTTTGGGCAAGAAAGTAAAATTATGTTTAAAATGCATCAGTTTTTTTACCGATTTCGCTAGAACTCGCAGGCGCCGGGGTGCCTGCTAGTTGAAGTTTTCTTGTTACTTGAGATGATTTTTAGCCTCGGTCGGACCGAGCACCTGAGATGACTTTTTACTGTTTAGACCCGGTTACGCCCGGGCACCCTTGGAGGGGTTTTTGAGACATTTTCCTACTACTTTAGTCCTGGACAGGGTCTGGGCATTGCATATTCGAGACTTGGTCTCTATCTTGATACCGGACTTGCTTCCGGACGACATGTGTTGATACTGAGTTTTAGTATGGGGTCTGGGACCTCCATGGACCTTGCCATCTGGGCCAGGGGCTACGGGCTGCGT